>CM032465.1:5450253-5480615 GCA_019059595.1 Marasmia exigua | reverse complement strand
ACTTACAGGACAAAAAGATACACTTTTTGATTGTAGCGCCCCTAGAGTTTTGATCCTGAACTGAAAAAACCGAGAAGTAAATTCGTTTTCGAAATTGTATTAAAATTATGGTAATTCCAAACGTATTTTATTTTCCATTATGATGTAATATTGTTTTCCTGTCGAAATTTTTCTACGTCTAAGTTTAACAAGCATATTTTCAAATTTGTCATAAATGTATTAGGATTGCTATTTGGTGTTCTATAAATACAAATTACAATGCATCCATAAGTGGTTAACTCAACACCACAACACTCAAAAGCGAACTCCATGCTAAGTTCCTTTAAAAAAAGTATTTTTTATAATCTATATTCCTCCTACATAGTACAGCGACTCCTCCGCGTCTCAGTTTTGTTCTGGAATACCAGTCAGCTAATTGGAAGTCAGAAATGTGCACATTTGGCTCATCACGCGCTTTAACAAAAGTTTCACTGAGACACAATACATCAATATATTTACTATCACTTGAGAGCTCTCGTAGTACTACTTCAAGAGTACTTTTTTTACCTAAAATGCCTGCTATATTTTGATGTAGTATGTTGATATTGTTTTGTTTATTATGCACGAAAAAATGTTTCTTCGGTACAAGTTGGTTTATTTGACATTTCCTTGGGTTTCTTTACAGAAAAGTACTCCAAAATTGACTTTTGCTTATGTTTAGAAGCTCTAGGTTCCTGGTGGTACCGAGTGCACTTTTAGTTTGCTTTGGAAGGGATTGTCTCTTTAAATATTTATTTATGGCCTTAAGATCCAAGAATTTTCGGTCGTAGTCAATACAATCTATGACGTAACTCAATTTTTTACAAATACCATACATTGAAGGTTCTATGTCGCTAATATCTACAAAATTACAATTTGGGTATGCATTGCACAGAAGTTTAATTTTTTATTTAGTAAAGATTCATTTAAATATCTATTCCTAGCTACACTCAGTACAATTATTGAGTGTGTTTCAAATTTCTTTATTATCACACTTAGTTCAAAAAGTATCTTGATAGGATTGCTATCGTTTTCACCTACACAAAGTACTAATTTATCACAATGATTCAACTGGATACCATGACCATCTTCCAATATAATCTCGGTAGGTGCTGTTGGTTTTGTTGAGGCTGTAACCGTATAATTCTCAGTATGTAGGAAGTTAGTTGATTTCCTTGCATGAACCAAGTTCGTCGCAATCCCCACACATTGTTGTGATCCAAATATTAGTATTCTAGGCTGCTCCTTTTGTAACGGTTCTGTGAGCTTCAACGAATCATTTCTAACGGCGGATGTTGATGATAAAGTTGATGGGGTAGATATAACATTTATCTCGTCAGGTAGGATAGCAGATGTATGATGCAACTCGATGTCCTGGGGGGTTTGTAGGTCATCGTATTCAATGTTTTCCAGCTGGGCTATTTGTCTTACTTTGCCTAGTCGTGAGGGTGAGTTTGTCGCATCTGTGTCGCATAATTGAGTAAGAATACTGATTTGTTGTTGTTGTTGCGTAATTTTTTTACTGAGTGCTATTTTTTCTAAGTTTATGCTGTCAATTTCTAGGTGGGCGCTTTATAGTTGTTGGCTCAATAGCGCATTTTTGTCCCTTAATTCCAAAACTTCGTCACTATGCCTAGTAGATATATCAGGCAAGCTACGTCTTACATTAGAGTCTAAGGACAAGAACGTATTTTCTTCACCATCTAATGAACTCGTCAAGCTAGCCTGCGGTATTCCAGGTCTCATTTGCCTGACGGTCACAAAATCAGTTCCGGTTTGTGATACATTTCTGTTTATGTTCAACGAACGTTGGCTGTTTGGGGTACTAGTAGCGTTAACTTGCGCATCATTTCCAGTAACTTTACGTTTACTTTTTATGCAAATGTTGCATTTCCAATTCGTCTTATTTTCCTTAGTCATAAGGCGCAAACGCTTTTCTGATACGTTTGCGCACTGAATTTCATAAGTAATTTTGCAAATGGAACAAATCAGGAATTCTCTTGTTTTTATTACATTCTTACATTTGCATAGTATCTGATTTTTATTTTTAGATGAAGACATTATGAAAATGCTACAAGTTTTAATTTTTCACTCAGACTTATGAATATTTCAGCCTTACTACTCCAGATCAATTTTAAAATAAAATGAAATTTAAAAAAAAACACATTTCCGTCCGGGATTTGAACCTCTGTCCTCCAGAAATGCGGCTTCGAGTGTGTTACGCAGTACACTCTCGGCTATCGTTAATAAGCGGCTGGATTTTTTGTACTGTATATTGCAATAGCAAGCAGTTAGAACAAAGTTTTTAAACACGAGATTCTTGTGCGTTACCAAATATGGACATTTGTTGACACAGGAGCGAAAACGATGAATCACTTCAAAACACAGACCATAATTTGTCTTCAATATTTTTGTAGATTTCGCCCTTTAAAACTTGTTTTAGAGTCACAGTTTTTTACGAATTGCTGCTTAGTATAATATTAGAACTTTATATAACTTTTTCTCTCAGTTTCACTTAATATAGCCAGTTGTAGAAAATTGATTGATTGATTTACCAGTGGCTTTACCCTTTGAATTTAATTTTGATAAGATTTCAATACGAATTTATTCTTTGAGTTTTTTAGTTCTGGATCAAAACTCTAGGGGCAATACTATCAAAAAGTGTATTTTCTTTTGTCGTATACGTATGCTACACTTTCCGAAAAACTCCGCTAGCCGCCTTTCCACGGCGGAGTTGTGCTACGGGCGGATAATACGGCTGAAGTTCCGCTTTGCATTCAACGTACCTTCTACAAGCTAAAGCGATTCTGCTGTTATGCGGCAACGCAGAGCGGTGCGTGGTGTGCTACGGATAGGGTTGCCACCCGTGCTTTATAATAAAGTATTGTACGTTATCTCAGGTGATTGTACTCACCTACTCTATACTTTATGAGAAAAATAAAGTACGCAAAAATACTTTATTTCGATTATTGTTGCGTTAGAATTTTGAAAAATGTAGTCGTATTTATTTTCCTTAAATGAAATTGGTGATACTAATTTGATACAAACAGCAAAAAGTAATATAAAATATGTTTTTAAACATAATGATACAGAAAAATAAACTGTACTTTATTTTGATACTATGTAATTTTTTTCCTTACCTATTTGCAAAAAAAAGTACTTTATTTGCAAAAAAAAAGGGGGCAACCCTCTACGGACGAGCCGTGACGGTCAGTTTTGCGTAAGTCTTATGTATGTGACGTACCTTAGGTAAGTACCACAATTGTGACGTTACACACAAAGAAATCTATTTTAATTAATGTATTGTGCATTAAAATTAAATTATGTGTCCTTCAAGCTAAGTTAAGCTCGGTCCATCATCGACTTTTCAAACAGCTGTTAAACAACACTTGACAGCTTGCTTGGCATTGTTCATGTTAAATTTTTACAAACCAGTTTAAATTAGGAATTTTAAACTGTTTAGCTGATTGAATTGTTGGTGAACTCCACCCCTAAGGCTGCGTTTCCGCAGAAGTGGAGCTGCGCGGAGTTGAGCGGAGACTTATAAAAATTGTCCAATCACATTTCTCAAAATACACATCTCATCTCCGCTCCGATTCAGTGGAAACAGTGTTAGCGTAGTTGAGAAAATTTACATTAAAATGTATGCTGCGCGTGGTTAAGCGTGGCACAGCGGTGTCGAGCTTAGAGCTGTGCGGGGTGAAGGGGGCTGCGCGGTGGAGAGCGGGGATGCGCAGAGTTGCGCGGGGTGGAGCAGTGCTGCGAGAGGAAACGCGACGTCCAGGCGCAGGATGTATTCACAGCCCTGTTCAGCTCATCTTCACTTTACTGCTCCGCTGCGCTAGGCTCAGCTCTCCGCCCCTTATCTCTGCGCAGCTTTAGTGGAAACACCTACCTATTTACAGGGCTCAACTCCGCGCAGCTCCACTTATGAGGAAACGCAGCCTAAGGGCGGATGCGCACTACGTCCAACCCGAACTCGTGAAAATAAAATTACCTGACTAAATTCAAACTTCCTCACTATTTCAGAATATAGTTCTGATTCTTATTTTCACGGATTCGGATCGGAGGTAGTGGCGCACCACCCTTAGACTATATGTTGTATGAATGTTTGCTATTTAAATAAATGGAATATTCGTTAGTTAGTTAGTTTAAAAGTAATTTAAGAGTTTAAAAAAATGGTAAAAAGATTAAAAATATCAAACCCGTGTAAACCCGAGTAAACCCGTGACAAAATAAGGACTTACAATGTACGTTTGTAGGTAAATTATGCAAATGATTGGTTCAAATAGCTATGCACAAAATAATAATACTATTAATAAATAAATAAATATTTCACAACATCACATACATTGATCTGACTCTGAGATAGGTAGCTCAAGCACCTGTGTTACGGATATCAGAATCAACAGTGGGATTACAAATATATACATATAATACTTTTCTTTTGTAAATACATACTTATAATACATAGATAACACCCAGACCAATACAAACAGATATGTTCATGCACACAAATGTTTGCACTGTGCGGGGATCGAACCCGCAACCCCAACTATAGTTTATAACTAAAACCCTGATCAGTGTTTAGTGGCCATGACCAACAATGCTACCCCCAATATCTGATACTTTACTTTTTTTTACCGTGATTATGATATTTATAATGTTTCGTGATCCCGAAATGGAGATCTATATATGGCAGTACTTCTGTTTCCGGCTAACATGAGAGAAAGTCAAGTTTATAAGCTCCGTAATTTTAATTATTTAACCAGAAATACTCATTATTTACGCATTATTTAAGAAAAGTACCGCGTAACCTCTACACCAAAGGAATACTTCACAATCACAGGATCAGCGGAGAATTTTCATGAAAACCATAGCGGTGAGAGCATTTTGAACACAACATAATATTGTTTATTTTCCTAATTAACTAATCTCTTATAATATCAAGCTGATTGAAGTACATACGCCTTTGAGAAGAGAAACAATCCCTATTCAAAGGAGTAAACCGATGACGTATACCTACATTTTGTACTGTGGTTGACACGCAGTAAGTACCTACTGCCAAGAAGGTTAAAAGATAAGAATGGAGACAAATCTTCTAATACCTATTTGAAGGCAAATATTCTTTCTCGCTCCGTAGGTCACCCTTAGGATATCCATGCAACTATAATTTATACTCGGACATTGGACATATTCTCGTGGCCTCCGAATGAATACGCATTATAATGTATTTTTGTTGGTAGGATAAGGCATAGTTAGGTTACTTTATTATATTTGTATATTATACATTGTGATATTCGTTTTTCCTCCCTGGGGTTTTTGTAGCCGTCATAACTTCGATTTACTTACTGTATCTATGATAATGGGGGCAGATGGATGTTATGGGCCATGTTCTTTAACCTAACCTATACATAGTATCCACGCAAAGTTGAAAATGTTGAAATAAAAAAATTGTCACTGCGTTCGGCCTTAGACAATTTCCCTCTTATTACAAAAAACTGCTCTGATACCGGTTTTAATTCTAAACTAGCAAGTTCATGATTATTACGGAATAATATTAGTTCATAATTTTTTATTACAAATCCTCGACTAACCATAGACCACTTAGTACCGCAGAATACTGTCAAAATTGATCGAATTATTCAATCATTCGTTCAGTGACATTTCATTTTACATAACCTTATTTTGTTGTCTGAAGTAAACATTATATTAGAATTGTTTTTAAGCAACAATAAATTAAAATATTGACATAAGTAAGGTTTCCAAGTAATATTTTATATGCAATTATAAGCACAGGAATTGCTTATAATTTAGGGATTAAATCCAAAAAAAATTAACTACTTTCTCACAAATATCTTTGAACTGTCAAAATGATAAGTTCGTCTGGTTACTGAATCGATATGTTGAGGTTATTATTTTAGTACTCATTTTAAACTAGGGGTCAGGGTGGTTTAACTTAAGTATTATAGTTGATATACTAAATACCAGTAAACTTAGTTTTGTAATAATGTTTATGTACTCTAGTTCTTCAGTTATTCCCAGTATTAATCCCACTACTTGTTTTAAACCACGTCGAGCGTTTATAAAAACTGACGATGCATGTAAACGTCGGATATCTTAAAAAGGCCTGCGACATGGATGTTTGCTAAGGCTGTTTATTAAATGTTATGGATGTGTCGCAGCCAACTGGTTAACCCCTTACCGCATCCGCACCGCAAAGATTTTTTCCTGATCTAATAAAAATACTATAACGTTAATTGAAACTGTAATTTAAAAAAAGTATCTTATCAGTAAACAGAACGTAAATATTTAATTTATGGCTAAAGACAGTTATTAAAAAAAATTAAGTCAATTGCTACTAAAACACGATTTTATAAATTCGCGTCGGGGGACCGCTCTTCACCTACCCATAAATGTGATTTATCAAAACGTTTTGCTAATATTAACATAAAGTTTTATTAAACGGTGCCCCGACGCGACAAAATTAGAGGAAAAATGCGTAGGACAGTCAACAGTAGTTTCAATTTATAATTGGACTTTTTAATTTTTTTGTCGGGGTTTGTTTTCAATTTTAGCGTAATTAAACACTAATTTGAAAAAAATCATCTCTTTGATAATTCATGTGGTAAGGGGTTAAATTAGTTATGCAATCGAACGCCTAGGACGTTCGTTAAACGCCGGCATCCATTAAGGGAGATCGCCCACGGCGACTTTTTGTAGCGATGCAAACGCGCTTTTACTAAACACGCGACAGTATCGCGTTTGTATCGCATCTGAATCTGAGCCCAGGGGGGTGCTGCTGTTTGACCAAAAGATATTTGGCGTAATTTTGCCACTTGACAAACAACTTTTAGCCAATAAAACGGTTTCGCCAATTGATCATTTTACTACTATTATCTTATTTTCTCTTATTATTCGCATTTCCTTGTTTTAATTTTTTAATTTTGTAATCTGTTATTATGTGTGTTTCATGATGCAAATAAATGATTTATCTATCTATTTATCTACTAATCATTTTACAAATGACTTTAGGTACTTTTCCAAATGATCAGCAACGCGGCAGAAAATACTATTGTTGATAATATCATACATATATATGGCCAATATTTATAGACAAATAAAAAATGAAATGATTACTTACTAGAAAACACACTACTCGTATATAGGACTAGAAACTATAATATAGTAAATTGTGATTGTTACAGATTTTGCCCATTATTAATTAAATGTGAGGAACGCCTTATCCTCACATTAATTGTTATAGTGACGATGATAAGTAATTGAATAAACATTAATAATTGCAGGCCTTTTAGCTAATCTTATCACTAACCTGTAAACAATTTCATTCTCGCGGCTATACGATGCTAGGGGAATAAATTACCCAACAGACTTAGTAAATCGTTATGTTAAAAAAAGAAGTTACACTTATAAAATAACATAAACATATTTGCTAAATGATATTTGGACCAATGATTAATTTGCGTAACATATTTTTTGGTGAAATTAAAAAAAGGTCATTTGATGTTTTAATATTTAAAACATTTGTCAAATAGGTACAGTGTTTGCTAATGTATCATTTGTTAAGTGAGTTTTTGTAAAATTATACTTTTGTCAAATGTTGTTTGCCAAATGAACATTTGGTTAAACGTTGTTTGTCGAATGACCATTTGTCAATCATTTTTTGGTCAAACATTAGTAAACCGAGTCCAGGACACACACACAGCTAGCGACCGCTTCGCGGCTGTATCGATGCGGACGCGCGACAGCATCGCTACAAAAAGTCGCCGTGGGCGACCTCCTTTACCTAGGCCGATAGTTGTTAGAACTAAAATCACTCTATTCAAACTTTTTGTAAAAATTGCATACGACGTATTGTGTTGTCGACGTACGTTGCGGTCAACGACATGACTAGTTGTTATTCAGCCATTTTATTGGATGCTGGCGTTTAATGAATGGCCTAGACGTCTAATTGGATGGTCTGACCAGCGTCTTCTGTGCAGATTATGATAATGTAATGATACAGAGCTTATCAATGTGGAAAATATTGTTTGGTTTTTTTTTATACCTTTGATTTCCTTTTTCATGTACCTTGTTCAGTATTCCCCAACAGTTCCACTGAGACTTCACCATATTAATCGATAGGTAAGTGTTAAATGTGTACTATATCATCGCAAGTATATCCTGCATGCTTAGATTTCTGTAATGAGACCTATCGTGTCCGCTTGACTATCCTCATACACACATTATATACCTACATTAAACACACTATTTATGTCGGCGCGGCCGGCTCAGGAACTACATGAGGGGGTTCTCTATTTTTAGCTTCCATAGTATGTTACTTTTCCATAGTATGGCACTGAGTAATTGTCCGAATTGCTGAAATCTTTAATTCAAACTTATCCACTAATTTCATTAATTAAGGGCCCATTCGACCAATCTTATTCCGATACAAAATTATTATAGCGCTGTCATTCTATTACAAATCTTACGTTAGGTATACTATAGATTTATCCACGGATAGAGATTGGTCGAATCCGCTCTAGGCAAACAAGTGATAGCTCGCCCAGTTTGGAGACCAGCGTATTGCTGAAAGGACGTCTCCAAAACTGATCTGCACGAGTTCGAGGGCAATAACTAGCAAAAAGTAGTGAATAATCGACCGAAGTGACGATTTCTTCTTTCGGAGGCCAAGACTTTATTTGGGCCGCTGAGCCAGCGGAATAGTAGTACTTATTAAGTTCTTATCCACTCATACGAAATTAAACAATGTATAATTTATTACTAGGTTACGTCTGTATACCAGATCAGGCTGTCCTTTTCAAGTTTTGGTGGCTTCTTTTTCACTCTTTTCTGGTTGGCATGATTATCTTGAAACCTCTTTGAAACCTATTTCTATGGGATATGACATATCATATCCCATTTAGATTATCCTGTTGGGATGAGATACCTCGTTCCATTTAGTGTGTCTGGTTCGAGGTTTGGTCTCATCCCATATTCCTGCTATTTTCAGCCTTTGAGCAGCTTTCCTTGACTCCGTTTCTATCACTATAATATAAGAGTTGTTTTTAATACTCTCGTGATTGCAAGACATGCCATTCTGTGCATCCTTTCCAGTGTATTCCGGCAGGTCTTTAGCCTTGTTCTGTACCACCATACAATGCTACCGTAAGTCAGTATTACAGACTATCATTCTATATATCCATCGTAACTTCGGCTTTAGTCCCAAATTTTACCATAGATTGTCCGACACATACCTACTGAAGAGCTTAGAGCTTTCTTATGTGGCTGGTCCAATTTAGTTCTTTATCTAGGATCACACCTAGATATTTAACTTCTTTCGAACTCTTAAGTTATGTTCCATATAGGTAGAGTTAGTATTTTGAGTTCCTCCAGTTTTTTTCCTTTTTGTAAACGCTAGTTCCATAACTAGCGTGGTTTTCTCCGGATTCACGGATAGGTGCATTTTGTTACACCAATCTTCGAGAATCTTCATTGCGTTTTGTGATAATTCAGATACCGTTCTGGAAAATTTCCCATTTATGATGATGACCAGATCATCTGCGTATCCAACTGTGAACAGCGGTCCTTCATTAAGTTTTATAATTAGTGTATCCACAACCAAGCTCCAGAGTAAAGGGGATGGGACTCGCCCTTGGGGGCATCCCCTCATAGCTTTCATTACAAATGTCTAACCTTGTAGCTCAGAATGGATTCTACCTTCAAACATGCAGTCTATCCACCTGCTGCATTCCCTATAGAATCAAACCTTGTGCGGTCAAAGGCCCCTTCTATATCAACAAAAACACTGCAGCCACTGCCCTACTCACTAGGTGTAATGCGGTTTCTGTTGACTTTCCCGGCTGATATGCATATTTGCAGCTCATGCAGCGGGAATTTCCTTAAGGGGCCATCCCTTATATGTTTGTCCATCATCTTCTCCAATGCCTATATCAGAAAGAGTTGAAGACTGAGCGGCCTGAACGCCTTTGGTTCTTCATGTTGGGCCCACGTCAAACAAACGCGCTCGCCGGGAGCCCACCGCAACCCGCGCTGGCGATGCTAGACAGGGCCTACTGTGCGTTCGTTGGCCGTCGGATGGCAAAAGTGACAGAACACATTTCACCATCCGACGTTGCCCCAGCAGAGACCAGCCGAAACAGGAATCAGGTCAGAACTGATTTCCAGTAGGGCCATACTAGGAGGTCCACGCACCTTAGCTCCCCACCGTCTCATCCCTTCATCAGTTACAGCTTATTACAAATACAAACGCTAATTACTAATTGCCACTAATTATCGTAGTGCCATAACAGGGTCCATGATTTCTCATACTAATAAGCACTTTAATTTAAGACCTAGAATTGATTTAAGATTATTGCTTTAATGCTATGGTAGCTTAGTGGGTAAGAATGCGCCTGAACATGTACGTCTGGTAGCTCAGTATATAAACTGAGTGAGCGAGGCCGACTCGCACTTGGCCGGATTTAATTTTAATTTAATTTGTGTTATTTATCTTTCCAGTATCGCTAAATGTTTGGAATATAATACTGGTGGCCGGTCCAAGCATTTTGTTTATAATGATGATATTATCATCATTTCGATAAATTTTTGCTTGGACTCTCTAAGGAGACATAATGAAGGTAAGTAAAAAAATCCTTACTAATATTATAAAGGCGAAAGTTTGTTTGGATGGATGTATGGATGGATGTTTGTTCCTCTTTCACGCAAAAACTACTAAACGGATTTTAATGAAACTTTACAGTAATGTAGCTTATAGATCAGAATAACACATAGGCTATAATTTATAAAGATATTGTGTGAATTGTCCATTACACGCAGACGAAGTCGCGGGCAAAAGCTAGTAATAAATATATCTACCAGAAATTTTACATCAATCATCTGGTCTTGTATTTTGCATTGAGGTATTTATTTATCAAGCAACGCATTCACATTTACTAAAATGTATTTCTGCCAAACTATGCAATTGCTATTTTTATCAGCAAAGCTCTCGTGGACATAGCATTACTTAACTTATTATTACTTATTAGGTATATTAATTAAAAGTTAAGCCTAAACTAATTTTTAATCCTTATTCCTAAAAAATTATGAAGAAGTTGGTATTTCGTTATTAACCATGGGCAGGCCTAACACCTGTACTTATGTATTTGCGCGTGCTAGCTGCGTAGCTGCCTATCGGCGGCTGATGCCTGCACACAAGGTGCTCCTTGTGTTGTAATGTGGGATTTTCTTCATAAATAAAAAAATCAAACCGCTGACAGAAAAAAATATAATATTAATAAGTGCGTTGGGTAGGTAGGCCTAGTTCGCTGCCGTTACGGATTGCCGTCTAGGTGGTACTACGGTCCTGACTCCTGACGGTGGTGACGCTGAAGTGATGCGCCGGTGGCCTGGCAGCAATCCCTTGTGGTACTCCCAATAGTAACTGGCAGAGGCAGCAACAATTCGTGCGTTACCCCTATTGACAATTGATACCGATTAGGGCACAAAACAATAGGATCCATGTATGCCAACACCACAGCCCGAACTAACATTAATTTTATTCTACATATTTCTATGTATATATTGTAACGCATTCCTTTCATACCTACTCGTACGGTCCCCGCCCTCGCCTTCACCTCCTCTCCCCCGTCCACGTTGCGAGGAGATCGTCTCACGAACACCGATTGTCGGCCCGCGGCAGTGAGCCGAGAGCGCCACACGGAGTACTATTTAATATAGGAAATAGAGACCAATCTTCAAGTCTATAACATCTAACAAGCGACATAAATGTTGACCGACCCAACAACATAAATGTTGCTTTTTTTAGCCAGCCAACTAATATTTAATTTTAATAGGTTATTTATTTCTTGTCCTTTAGGTATTAAGATTTGTTAAAGTCTAAATAAAAACCAATTATTTTACTTGACATGTATAATTACGAAATCTAATATTCTTCAACAAATCTTACCGAAGGAGGCCAGTTTCAACAAAAACAAATTTTAAAGAGTTATTTCAACAAATATACAGAGAATATGCTTATCACACCAAATCTATCAACGTCACTTATGTCATTGTCAAATCAAGTTTTTAGGTTTTGCCAACCTTTTTGTTATATGCTTCTTTTCTTAGTATAGGCTGGCCCAATTCATGATAAGGATTTTCTCAAATAAATAGAAACTTAATTACAACTTTATTTTCAACTCAACTAACATCGACAAAATCTCACTGTTAAGAACTTAAACAAATTGAATTACCCATGATAAAAAAAATTAAGTGTGTTATTTACTTAACAATAAATTGCAAAAGATTGCTATAAAAAATATCAACTACCCATGAACACCCACGAAAGTGAGGCATATTATTGAGACAGTATGGAAAAGTTAAATAAAACCTTTTTTTAATTAATTGTTCCGTTTACTGTTCATCTTCACCATAACTAATGTCAGAATCTCTGACTACGAAATCTGAGTCGGTCAATTGTATAAAAAATGTCCACCACTGCAGTAATTTATTTGTCCATTTTTGCACATGTTTTAGATTTTAGGCGTTATTAAGCGAAATAACTCGTAATGAAAATTGTCAAGTGATATTTTTACAAATTCAACAGTGGAAATCAGTCAAAGTCTCAGTTACTCAATATAACAGGGACGTTTAGTGTTTCATCGGCCTACGGATTCTGCCGAAACTACTTTTAACGAAATCGCAGGTTTTAAGACTCTCATAGGTCCTAGCAAGTTATTCACGTGACAACTCATTCAACAACACACAATAGCAGTGTTAAAAACGATGTAATTCAAAGATTCTTATATTAATATCACTTTGCTGCACTCACAGCACGAAAGAAAAACATGTAAGTTCAAATGTTGTACCAATGTTATTAGCACCTGAAGTGATACAAGCTCAATACCAACTTTTCTACCAAACATTACGGATGATTAAGTTTTTAATAAAGCGTCTCGTATTAATGGGAAATAAGTCAATAAAATGACTTCTTTAAATTATAGAATTAAATTACCAATAAATATATTATGTCAGCATATGTTTTTAGAAAATAGGTATATACTATTGTCCGATCATTTTATTGCAGTGGCAATATTGTAGTAGCTTTTTTGGTCTTGAATTCCAGTTTTGGGTATAGCTAATTCATGATTATTACGGAATAATGTTAGTTCTTAAATTTTTATTACAAATCCTCGACTAACCATAGACCACTTAGTACCGCAGGATACTGTCAAAATTGATCGAATCATTCAATCATTCGTTTTTTCCTTTTTGTTGTCCGAAGTAAAAATATTTTAGACTTGTTTTTAAGCAACAATAAATTAAAGTATTGACCAAAATAAGGTTTCCAAGTAGTATGCATAGGAATTGCTTATATTTTTGGGATTAAATCCAAAAAAAAAATTATATACTTTCTCACAAATAACTTTGATGTAAAACGGAATGAACTGTCACAGGGATAAGTTGTCATGGTTACTAAATCGATATTTCAAAATAGGGGTCCGGGTGGTTTAACTTAAGTATTATAGTTGATATACTAAATAATGTTAAACTTTACTTTGTAATAATGTTTACTCTAGTTCTTCAGTTATTGCCAGTATTAATCCCACTACTTATTTTAAACCACGTTTTGGAATAAGAGGGTATAAGTCCGATCTCAAGTAAAAAGAATTTACTTACAATCACACACTATACCCGAAACTGGAATTCAAGACCAAAAAAGCTACTACAATGTTGCTACTGCAATAAAATGATCGTACAATAGTATGTACCTATTTTCTAAAAACATACGCTAGCAAAATTTATTTATTGGTAATTTTAATTCTATTATTTAAAAAAGTAATTTTATTGACTTATTTTTACATAAATACAGGACGCTCTTATAAAAACTTAATCATCCGTAATGTTTGGTAGAAAAGCTGGTATTGAGCTTGTGTCACTTCAGGAGTTAATACATTTGGTACAACATTTGAACTTACATGTTGTTGTTTCGTGCAGTGAGGTGCCGCAAAGTGATATTTATATAAGAATCTTTGAATTACATCGTTTTCAACATTTGTTTAGAGTTCGTTAAGAGTAGTCTCGACAGAATCCATAGGTTGATAATACGCTAAACGCCGTTTTATTGAGTGACTGAAACTGACTAACGTCGACTACCCACTGTATTAAAGTATCACTTAACAATTTTCCTTACGAGTCATTTCGCTTAATAATGCCTAAAATCGAAAACATGTGTAAAACTGGATGAATTAATTACTGGAGTGGTGGAAAACTTTATTATACATAAAATATAAGTGACCGACTCAGATTCCGTAGTCAGAGATTCTGAAATTAGTTATGGTGAAGATGAAGATAAATAAAAACAATTAATAAAAAAATGGTTTTATTAACTTTTCCATACTGTCTATCCCACCACTTTCGTGGGTGTTCATGGTTATTTCAATTTTTTAAAGTTCTTTACAAAAAAATATTATCAATTTTAGTTGAGTTTAAAATAAAGTTTTTAAATTAGTATATTTTTGAGAAAATCCTTATCATAAATTGTGCTAGCCTATCCTAAGAAAAGAAGCATATAACAAAAAGGTTGGCAAAACGTGAAAACTTGATTTGACAATGACGTAAGTGACATTGAGAGATTAGACAGTGACGTATTTGTAGTAGTTTTTTTTGGTCTTGAATTCCAGTTTCGAGTATATAGTCTGTTCCATTTATGAACTGACATTTCGAAGAACGTAGCTCTGCACGTTTCATATAAATCCAATTGAATATATGGTTTTGTTTTTTGTCGTAAACCGCCATTTGAAAAATAGATAATTATACAAAAACACCCTACAATTAATTCACAAGCAAAATTAACATATTGTTTTTGAATATTTATTTATTTTATTTATTCTTTATTGCACAAGAAAAAAAAAAACAATTGTGGACTTAATGCCATAAAACATCCTCTACCAGTCAACCATTGGGCCATGGAACCATTTACTATTATTAAGATACGCCCTGTTGGCCTAGTGGTTTAAGTACCGGGCCGTAAAACAGGGTCCTGGGTTAGATTCCCGGGTCGAGCGAAAAGTATGTTTCGAATTTTTCGAATATAGCTCGGGTTTGCGATCACCAATCTGCATTTGGCAAGCGTGGTGTTAATCACCACGCTAATGCCTAATCCCATCATAGTAGCGATGACTTGATTTCTATGATGGAGGCCTTTGCCCTGCAGTGGGACAGTTTATAGGCTGACACTTTACTATTATTAAGAATTAAATGATAATACGATAAACAAACACTTTCTATTATTTACATAGACGTGGAATGGGAGTCCGACTCCGAGCTGCCCAGAGAGATGGCGGCCGCGCAGCTGAACAGACTGGTAAGTTGGTTTACTTTCATTTATAGACTTTTCATTTAACCATACTTAGCATGTACAGACAACCACACATCATGATACCACAGTAGGTAGGTATATCTAATTTTCTTAATCGATATTGAGCCAAACGTCTTTGACATTAAGGTGAGAATGAATTGAAGAAAGACAGATTTGTTGTATACATTGATGTGTGGCTTTCTTTACGTATAATCGTATAATAAGATGACATCATAGAGCTGAAGTTTTCAGTAGTGTAGCCGGATAATCGATTATAGATTAATTATTGTGTCCACCCTAAATAATCCAGAAATCGATTTGACTTCGATAGTTTCGATTATATCGATCTAATCAATAATATCCATACTTATTTTGGGTCAATATAATCGATTATTGGCAAATTATTAGATTATAATTGCTTAGGTTGACAGTATTAGTAATCGATACTGGATTCAAGTCAATATCGATTATATCGATTATTATTATGTAGCAATAAATCAATTTGCAATTATTTGTATACAGGGTGTAAAAAGACCTTAACGAAGCCGAAACCTATTC
Source organism: Marasmia exigua (assembly GCA_019059595.1). NCBI lineage: Eukaryota > Metazoa > Arthropoda > Insecta > Lepidoptera > Crambidae > Marasmia > Marasmia exigua. The sequence goes on along the minus strand of CM032465.1, from coordinate 5,464,678 downwards.
AGCACATCATCAGGACCATTTTTTCCTTCTAGACCATACCTGGGAACTCAATACTTTCCAAGTTTTTGAAGGTCAAAGTCAAAATAAAAATCTCAAGATTTTGATGTAAATAAATTTTAAACATTATCACAATTTTAAGTAATTCCTAGGGAAAAATGGCTTCAAAACGTACAGCCTGCAATGTAATGTTTGAGAGCGGGGCGTAGGGTGTGCGGGGGACGCGCCTCGGCGACTGAGTCGTGGCCCACGACTCGTGGGCGCGCGTGCGGCGCGGTCCGGTGTACGCTGTTCATTGCGTTGTCCGTTTATAGGATTAAAAATGACACCAAAAAATCAACTTCGTTTCCTACTAAAATTATGTTAAAAACCTCAACATCATTTTTAAAGACTTATCCATATCCACCCCACACTCAAGTATGGAGACCCCCCATTTTTTTTAATTTTTCCAATTTTTGTGTATTAATCGTAATGCGGTTAACAAAATACATCTATTTACCAAGTTACAATAGTATAGTTCTTATAGTTTCGGAGAAAAGTGGCTGTGACAGACGGACGGACAGACGGACAGACATGACGAATCTATAAGGGTTCCGTTTTTTGCCATTTGGCTTCGGAACCCTAAAAACGGACGACCGTTTTAGGGTACAACAATCCACTAAGATTCCTTATAGTTTTAACATGTGCCTCTATCTATATAAGTGTCTTTGTTTGGTTTCAACTTTTTCATTATTTTTTATTATGTAGGGTCGAAATTCAAAAAAATAAAAATAAAAATAAACTTGCATTTATTAAAAAATAACATACAACAATAGGTAGGTACTCGATGAATACATAGTTCTGACAAGGAAAAGCTAGCTATTTGTGTAACGCAATAACAAACAATTGGTTTATACGCTACATTGACTAGACATCGATATTTAATGTTCGTACACAAACTTTTTTCACATTTGTTGTTGTTTTTTATTTTAAGATACTACATGAAAAAACTATTTTCTTAAAATTGTCAATATCAAGAACAAAAACGTTCACGAATAGTGATATGTTGATTGTCGATGGGGTAAATGTTCTATGGGTAAAAATCTAACGTTCTTTGTCTAACATTCATGTGTCGAAAGACTGTTTGTGAACCGCTTCAGAATCCACATTGGAACTTTTTGAAATGTTGAAATAAATTATCTATTGGACTGGTGGACTAGTGAATTCCTGACATATTTGGTAAGTACCTAGCTTTTTGTTCCTAGTACGTTATTTGAGAAGAAAAAAATGTCTGTATAAGGCAAATACATACAGTCGATATCCTAATAAAAATGTAAAAAAGGTGTGTCTGTACATTTAATCATACTTACCTACTTATTACAATAATTATTAGAAATGTATTAATTGAAGCCATAGGCGGATACTGATTCGCTATATTAGAATTCCAATAAGAATGTTCTGTATTTGGTTTGTGAGTTAAAAAAAATAAATAAAAATGCTTTATTACATGAATGGGCCGGCTCGACCCGAGTTATACCACGGCCTCACAAAAAACCAGCGTGAAGCAGCACCGTGCTGTGTTTCGCTGCGTGAGTGAGGGTGTCGGAGGCCCAATCCTGGGGAAAGGGGGGTTTAAAGGTTGTCAGCGCTCTTGTGACTCCACTGGTGTCGCGGGTGTCTATGGGCGGCGGCAATTGTTTGCCATCAGTAGATCCGTCTGCTCGTCTGCCGCCTATAACATAAAAAGAAACCGAAGTAAACGAGTAAGTGCAATAAATAGTTTGTTGTAAAATTTAAACTAGGTGTTGCCAGGTGTATTTCGTATACATCTTAATACGTAAAATTCAATTTATTTCTGTATTTATCCTGACTTGTTTTTTTTTTGTCTTTTTTAATTTTGGTGTCTGGAAGGGGAATGAAGTGAGAGGGAGGTGGGGGTGGTACCGTAGCAAAACTAGAGCCCTATACCGTATTTCTTAAAAACTAAAATGAATAGTTTTTCTATAGAAGTGATTTATTTAGAAAAATTATAAAGTTAGTGCAGTTTGTACCAAATTGCTTAATATATCTATGTATATTGTATGTAGAAAAATGTTCTAGCTAGAATCACATAATTCGTCGTTCTTGAAATAATATGACATCACTGCCCGAGACACATATCAGGAATTAAATTGACCGGTGATTTTAGTTGATTTTTTAATTAATTGAGTTTTCTTTTTAGAAAATCACCATCTACAACAAAACAAAACCTACATACACATAGACAACACAGTCTTAAATGGGAGGTTCATTTCTCTAGTAAACTCATTGCTTGATCTGCTTGAGACGTCATCTTGAAGTCTATGTTTCGTATCTTCATTCAAAACTGATGATTAATGTCATAAATAGCACTAAATGACTGCCAACTGATCTGTGTAAACAACCCCCTACTTGTTACGTACGATGAAGTGGAGCGAAGAGGTACACACGTCACGTCCATAAAGATATTTATTTGCAAAAAAAAAAATTGTGCGGGCCGGTTAATATTAAAATGTTTACGCGAAGTAGGAAAGAACGAAGGTGGATTTATATTTATTTGACGTGTCGTGACGTGTCGTGTCGTGACGTGATGGCTAGTGTTCACATTTATATGTCATGTTCTGACGCCTTCTGACGATATTTTGAATCAGTACAGCTGTAGCTCTAGGAAAGGTAACACGTTTTCAATGTTCTCCCATGAGTTATCCGATTCTGATACAGATTATGAAGAAGATACTCAATTTATGATATTGGCAACTTTGTTAAAAAAAGAAAGAACAAGAAGAAGATATTGGATTCATCCACTCAATAGAAAAAGAGAAATAAATGGCGAGTTTCATTGTCTCATTAAAGAGCTTGAAAACGATGATGAAAAATTTCATCAGTATTTCAGATTGTCGAAAGCACAGTTTGAACTAGTACATTCTTTAATTGAAGACGATATAAAGAAAATACATACAAGATTTCGTAAACCTGTAGGAACAAGAGAAAGACTTGCAGTATGTTTAAGGTAAGCATTTATTTATTTATTATTTTTTATCTCTTTATCACAATATTTTGATGGTAAACATAATCAATTATCATCAATAAAGTTCACATTGCTATAATATGATGAGATATTTACTCCGTCGAAATTATAAAGTGAGACCGGTTGTGCCATTTGTGATGTAGATGTAAGCACGGTGGCAGTTGATGTGGGTGTCAATATTGTGGATATGGATGGTTGAACGGGTGGCTGGAGTTCTTGTTGCGGCTGAGAAATAATCTGGTGAGCCATGTTCGTTGGTGTAATCATTTGTTCTTTTCTTTGAAGATTACGTATTTCGGCTTGTGATATAGCAGTGTGCAAATCTAACTTGATTTTGGTCTGATCGAGTTTGGGAAGATTTTTAAGAGCTTTACTCATGCTCAAAAAATACAAGTCTGTTTCATCCATGTTCTGCTGCTTGGAATGGTGCTTTTAGAATCTTAAATCGTGTGAAGATTTCATTAAATCATATATGTCGGGTATTTTAATTTCTGAACGATATTTTGTAGTGGTACCCGAATTTATTCCTGTGGCAACACTGTTTGAGAAATGTCAACGTCAGTTGAATCTGTCAGTAGTGCGTTTGACTAGGACACTTGCTCCTGAGACAGCGCCTGCGCCGGACGTGCGCACTGATCGAATAAAATCAACATGGCGGACACCAACGACGAGCATGTAGATTCAAATCCATCTGAATCTGCGACAGCAGCGGTGGGATTGCTTTCAAAAGCACCCTGCGAGTCCACCGCAATGCCTGCTACCCAAAATAAGGAATATTTCACACCGGAATATGAACCTCGAGAAAATATGGCGGGAGGAACTCCGTCGGTCAATGTCGCCCCTACACCCGATTCATGGGCGACATTTTTCCAAAATATGATGGCTAGCTTTCAAAATGCCAATCAGCATCATATTCCGAGCGCGGTTCAGCAAATAAAACTGAAAGTTAGCGAGGTTTCTCTGCCGCCGTTTGATCCAGACGACTGTCACTTTACTGCAGCTCAATGGTTTGAAGAGATTGAGCATCATAAACGGAACAACTCGTGGACGGATTATGAAGCCCGGAATGCTGTGTTTACGCATTTACAAGGGCGTGCAAAAAAGTGGGCGACTCGTTCGTACTCTTTATGCAGAACTTGGGAGGAGCTGAAGGAGCGGATCACTCGTCAGTTTGCGACTACAAAGCGGTTTCACGACCTGTTTCGCGATATGGTGGAGTATACGAGCGACCAAGCAGTTACCTACGTCGAGTATACAACCAACAAGCTGGCGCTGATTGGTCGACTCGAGACTGGATGGGGAGAATCAAACAAAATTGAGGTAGTAATATCTGGCATTACTGACCTGCAGGTACGTTCTGAATTACTTAAAAATACCCCATCTGATTTCGTTGCACTGGACAGACATTTGAGTACGTATTCTAGTATTAGAAAGCGTTCTTTTGATAAAACTCGGAGGGAATCTGAACCCTCACATCCTAAAAGACCTAAGCTTAATGAAAAACCTGGTGATCGGCGATGTCACTACTGTAATAAAGTAGGTCATTTGAAGCGTAATTGCTTATCACTGCACAATAGAAACAAAGTCGAAAATAACGTTCGTCCTCAAATGTCAGTCGATAAATCAGTTGACAAACCTTCTTTGTGTAATTACTGTCATAAACCTGGGCATTTTGAATCCACTTGTTTCTCAAAACAACGCAATGAAAAGTCAAAGGAGGTCAAGGACCCCAAGTTAATGACAAAGTCAGTTAATATCTGTTCCCCTTCTAACGATTCCTTGATTGAGTTGCATGTAGGCGGCTATAACTTACAAGCTTTGATTGACAGTGGTTCAGAATGTTCTCTTATAAAGAAGGAAATCGCTGATAGTTTACCTGATAAAAAGGAATTCTCGTTTACTCGTCTCAATGGTATTGGCCCTGTACCAAGCTATTCACTAAGTAAAATGAACACATATGTTGAATTCGAAGGCCTTCACACTGAAGTGACGTTTGTTATCACCGACTCGAATCTGTTACCGTATGATGTGATCTTGGGCAGAGACATTTTTAAGATCCCTGGATTAGTTTTTACCCTCGATAGTAACGGTGCCAAGATAACTCGCGACGCTAGTGTGAACGTTTGTGAGACTCAAAAAGAAATCCCGGAGTTTGATAATATCAACACAGATCTTGTTGACCAGTGTGATCTTGATAGGTTGAAGTCCATATTAGAGAAACACAAAAATAATTTCGCGAATGGAAATTCCAAATCGACTGTTCGTACTGGAACAATGCAAATTAAGCTTAAGAACCCTGATAAAATCGTACAACGTTCTCCGTATCGACTGGCTCCTTCTGAGCGCACTATAATGCGAGAAATGATCGCGGATTTAGAAAGTAAGGGCATCATTCGCGAGAGTTCGTCTCTTTTTTCGAGTCCGGCTTTGCTCGTTAAAAAGAAGGACGGGTCAGACCGCCTTTGCGTCGATTATAGAGAGCTCAATTCGAATACTGTGCGCGATAGTTATCCTTTGCCTTTAATATCGGAACAAATTGATGCACTCGGGCAAGCATGTTATTTTTCGAGTCTTGACATGGCCTCTGGGTTTCATCAAATTTTGATGGCATCCTAGAGTGATAACGAGAAGACCGCGTTTATTACGCCTGATGGAGTTTGGGAATACATAAAAATGCCCTTTGGACTTTGCAACGCACCTTCCGTTTATCAGAGAGCCATCAATACAGCGCTAAAAGGGTTAAAAGACAAAATTGCGCTCGTGTACATGGATGATGTCCTGGTATTTGCAAAAACGAGAGAGGAAGCGTTTCAAAATCTGGAGCAGGTGCTATCTGCGTTATCTGAAGCCGGTTTTACTTTAAATTGGAAAAAGTGCACCTTTCTGAAGTCCTCAGTCGAGTATTTGGGCTATGTTGTTGGCAATAATAGCGTGAAACCAAACCCTGACAAAATAAAAGCTCTAGCTAATGCTCCCTTACCAACTTGCGTGAAGGAATTACGCCAATTTAATGGTCTCGCTGGATACTTCAGAAAGTTTGTACCCAATTTCTCGTCTGTTATGGCGCCTTTATATGCGCTTACTAAAAAGGATGTCAAATGGAGTTGGAATGCCGAGCATACGAAAGCTCACGCTACTGTGATTAAGTATCTGACCTCCGCGCCGGTCTTGACAATTTTTGATCCCAGTAAACCAATCGAACTACACACTGATGCGAGTTCGATTGGTTATGGGGCTATCCTATTCCAAAAGGATGACTGTCAGCTCAAAGTAGTTGGCTATTTTAGCCAGAGAACAACAGACGCGGAGAGCAGATACCACAGCTATGAGCTCGAGACCCTAGCGGTGTTCAAAGCGTTGAAACATTTTCGACATTATTTACTCAAGAGACTTTAGAGAGTTCAAGGTCGTCACAGACTGTAACGCCCTAAAAGCATCGCGCCATAAACGTGAACTCTTACCTCGTGTGCATAGATGGTGGGCGTATATGCAAACATTTGATTTCGAGATCGAATATCGGAAAGGCGAAAGGATTCCGCACGTAGACTATCTGAGCCGTAATCCTATTAGCAGCAAACAGGTGAATGTTTCCCGTATAAATGACGAATGGCTTCAGGCCGAACAAAAACTAGACCCTGACATTAATCGCATTATTGATTCGATAGAAAATGACACCATCGATTCCCACCTTAGGTCGTCCTACTCTTTTAAAGATAATTTACTTTACAGAAATTTTCAAGTTGACGGTAAGACTCTCAGTAGAGTCATCGTCCCCAAAAATTTCCGCTGGCAAATTATCCAGCGATTCCATGACGAATTAAAACATCTCGGATGGGACAAGACTCTATCTAAAATTAGGGAAAAATTCTGGTTTCCTAATATGACCTCATCTGTTAGAGCATACGTGGACCATTGCCTCCCCTGCAAAGTAAATAGGAACCCTTCTGGCAAAAAACAGTCCACTCTACACCCCATAGAAAAGGTTGCGGAACCATTCCATACTATCCATATAGACACCAGTGGCAAACTAACCGGTGGTAGGTTGTCAAAAGAATATGTCATCGTTATCGTTGATGCTTTTACAAAGTTTTGCTATCTTACCCCCGTTAAAGATTTAACGTCACGCTCTGCTTGCGAAGCCCTACGTAATTTTGTTCACATATTTGGAACGCCAAACCGAATCATATCCGATCAAGGTACTTCCTTCACTGGACAAGAGTTCCAGAATTTATGTAGAGATTGGTCCATTGAGTTCCATGAAATTGCTAGTGGAATCAGTCGAGCCAATGGACAGGTGGAGCGAATAATGTCTGTGCTGACTAACTGTTTTACGATCGCCGAAAACCACGAAAATAAATCGTGGAAGTCAGTTATTGGTGAAGTGCAACTCGCCCTGAATTGCACAGTGTCAAAGAGCACTGGCTTAAGGCCGTTTCAATTGTTGACTGGTTTTAATAAGAGCTCCCCAGATTAAACTTTTTGACATCAAACTCTGATAGCCGAGACGACCCGGGTTTATCGGATATTAGGCAGGAGGCAAAAGACAGGATGGACGAGCTAGCGTCAAAAGACAAAACACGCTTTGATTCTAATAAAGCCGTCATACGTCCATTTGTCGTAGACGATTTAGTTTTAGTTCAAAAAAATCCCCGTGTAATTAAGAAATTGAGTGAAAAATTCAGTGGTCCATGTAAAATCATGAAAGTATGTAAAAACGACCGTTACGTGGTGGAGCCAGTATGCGGGGGACGAAGTTTATACGTTTGTCACGAACGGTTACGTAAATACCCTGCTAGCCTACCCCAACTGTCTGAATGTTTAGGCTCTGTAGAATGTGTTACAGATTAACGTATTTTGTTATTAAATTGTTTATTTGATCGCTGATTCGAAACTATGAAAATGATGTCTGTTTTGTAACTATTGGTTGTTATGTAACAGATTTGAGAGTGTTTTTGTTAAGTTACTGATTTGAGAGTGTTTTTTTTTTATTTTTGTTTAGGTTACTGGATTGAGTGTTTTTGTTTAGTAACTGATTTGAGAGTGTAGTTGTTAAGTTACACATTTGAAAATACATGGCTTGTATGTGATTTGTGTTTTTATCGTCCACTGAAAGCTGTTACGCTTTGTGGGAGGACGGATTGAAAGTATTTCGCTTTGTCCACTTCAATTGTTGAAAGCTGTTACGCTTTGCAGGAGGACGGATTGAAAGTATTTCGCTTTGTCCACTTAAATTGTTGAAAGCTGTTACGCTTTGCAGGAGGTCGGATTGAAAGCATTTCGCTTTGTCCATTTAAATTGTTGAAAGCTGTTACGCTTTGCGGGAGAATGGATTGATGGATTGAAGCATTTCGCTTTGTCCACTATAAATGATGAAAGCTATCATGCTTTGTGGTGATCTTGTGGTGATCGTGTTTGAGTTGTATGCTGAAAGTTTCTACGCTTTGCATAGATGAAACCTGAGTTTAAGCTGATTTCCGAGTAACGCTGAAAGCTTCGACGCTTTGCACTGTATGGTTTGTCAGTAACAATTGTTCTGAATGCTGAGGGCTATCACGCCTTGCTTTTACCTCCACACATTCGGTGACGATGATTGTAATGGAATGCAAGCGCTGTGTGTTGTCATTTAAGTTGAAGGCGATAACAACGCGAGAGCGCGTTGATGTTCAGAATGGCCGTGTCGGGTATTTTAATTTCTGAACGATATTTTGTGGTGGTATCCGAATTTATTCCTGTGGCAACACTGTTTGAGAAATGTCAACGTCAGTTGAATCTGTCAGTAGTGCGTTTGACTAGGACACTTGCTCCTGAGACAGCGCCTGCGCCGGACGTGCGCACTGATCGAATAAAATCAACATGGTGGACACCAACGACGAGCATGTAGATTCAAATCCATCTGAATCTGCGACATATAGATCCTGTATGTTTGTTTTGTTGCGAGTAGACCTTTGGGCATATGAAGACGTACCAGAAAGTGGTGTTTCTGGGGCGGTGTTCTGATTGGTAACTTTGAGGGCTTTCAGGTTCTGGTGACTCTTGATGTAAATTGGCGGGTTCGAAACATTCTGGTGACTCTGGAGGCGACATTAGATTTGTTGTTGATGGTCTTGATTTTATAAATGGCTGTAAAAAACTCATTTGTTCTTCATTTTTCCACGGCACAATAGAAACAGCGGCTTGCCCACTTTTTTTATTTTTACGACGCTTTAATGCGTTAATATAGGCATTTCGTAATTTATCCCAGTCATCTTTGCATTTTTCAGCTGAAACAGAATTAAATAAGGCGTTTTTATATTTACAGATTTTTGGCAACTGGCAACTATTTTCGATCTTTGGGATTCAGTTATCACATGGGATTTGCAACAGTAAAGATAATAGTAGAAGAAGTATGTAACGCAATTTGGAAGAAATTAGCCCCTATTGTAATGCCTTAACCTACAGAACAAATGTGGAGAGAAATTGCGAAAGGATTCGAAAATATATGGCATTTTCCGAACTGTATTGGAGCAATGGATGGGAAACATGTAAATATAATATGTCCCATAAATGCAGGCTCAACCTTTTATAATTATAAAAACGAGCATTCCATTGTACTGCTTGCACTCGTTGACGCTCATTATAGATTTATTGCGATAGATGTAGGAGCGTATGGTCGAAATAGTGATGGTGGCATATACCAAGAGTCGTTAATGGGAAAAATTTTTGAAAACAGTGAATTAAACGTGCCACCGAATAAACCATTACATCAAAATACAGAGCCTTTACCCTACGTTATTATGGCAGATGCAGCATTCCCCTTAAAAATGTATTTGTTAAAACCGTACAGTAAAGCTAAATTAGTCAACAATAATCCAAATAAAATATTTAATTATCGTTTATCACGTGCTCGCCGCACAGTAGAAAATGCATTTGGAATATTACGAGCAAGATTTAGAGTGTTTCAAGGACCTTTACTTGTGCAACCAAATATGGTAGACAAGATCGTACTTGCTGCTTGCTGCCTTCATAACCTTTTAACCGGAAATACACAGGAAAATGCAGAAAATTTTATAAATGAAAGCGAAATTGGCGACAGTAACAGCTTAATAGATATTGGACCGTTAAATAGAAATCCGACTCAGGAAGCTATTCAAGTTCGTGAGGCATTTAAAAATTATTTTGTAAGTCCAGAAGGACAAGTTCCATGGCAAATGCAAACTATTACACGACTTAGAACTAGCTATAATTAAATAAAGCAGTGAAGATACTTACGACGTTGTTTTAATTTTTCTCCTATCTCCTCCCAAACAGCTGTCCTAATAAACTGATCTTTATATTGTTTAGATTTTGTATCATAAATCACATTATGTTGTCGAACAAGTTCAATTAATTCGTCCATATTTAAAAGTGAACAGGAACAGAGGACTCTGACGCGTCCCAACACAACACTGGCGCTTGCACATTTGTCTGACGTGCATGACGTCGTCGTTCCTCCGCCCCACCGCTCTGACGCAACCGGGATCGTTTCTGATACGACACGACAGAAGCCATCACAACACATTACGCATTACTAGTGTGAACGCTACCATACTAAATGTATGAAACCGATACCGTTCTGACGCATCACGTCACGACACGTCAGATAAATATAAATCCACCTTAAGAGTGAAATAGCGTAAATACATGGTGCTTTTAAAGTAACATAATACTTAGTTATATATTTTTGCAGTCGATTGTACCTATCCTTATGTTACCCTATACTTATGTTTAAAAGTAAAGCATCAGAGTCTTATTCATAAAAAATACTAATGTGTGTTTAAAACGTGGATGGGTGGTGGAACGAGTAAAATCTAAGGTTACGTAAATAAAAACAAACATTTTTGAACGTCATGTAATAGTAGGGGAACCCGAGAGGGGATTTCTAAATCCGAAAACCCCTCACGGGTTCCCCGGGTAAAGCGCGGCAGATTAATATACAGTAGTATACCTTGTACCCAGCTATTCACTTTCACCAAATATGAGCCTCATTTAAATGGACGACCGTCAAGGAAAAAGGATAAAAAAAAATTGTTCATTTGAAATACTCGGATGCATCAGATTAAGGTAGAGTGAAGTAGTTAGGTACTAAAATGTGTTAAATTCCTCTAATCTGATAATTAAAGGATTGACGTACAGAAAGGGGAGGGCTATTAAGTTGAAAATAACATCTCGACATTCTCGAGCATGTATAATTTTTTTTTTCATTTTGAAGCGAATAGATCAAGATTTATGAGAAATTATAATCTGACGATTTCCACTAGCCAAAGTAACAAAGAAAATGATAAAGTTTAATTCAACTATAGCTGCTCCCCCCGCCGATGAAAAGGTATTATCATATGACATTTTTTTATTCTTATCATCTAAGCTTCGCATTCAATAAGTCTCTATGAGGCGCTCGAATAAATCCCGATTTAGCACCGTGAGCTCCCCTACCAAGACGTCATCTTGAAGTCTATATTTCGTGTCTTCATTCGAAACTGATGATTAATGTCATAAATAACACTAAATAACTTTGCCAACTGATCTGTGAAAACAACTCCCTACTTGTTACGTACGATGAATTGGAGCGAAGAGGTACACACACGCACGTCACGTCTTTAAATAGGTATATTTATTTGCAACTAAAAAATAAAAATCCGTGCGGGCCGGTTATATTAAAATGTTTACGCGTAGTGAGAAAGAACGTATGAATGAAATAGCGTAAACACGTGGTGCTTCTAAAGTAATACAATACTTAGTATTTTTGCAGTCGATTGTACCTTTCCTTATGTTAAAAAGTAAAGCATCAGGGTCTTATTCATAAAAACATCCATCCTAAAGTTACGTAAATAAAAACAAACATTTTTAAACGTCATGTACCGGTATAAAGTCCGCGCCACCAAAGAAGTCCCGTGAAAACCGCGCTTCAGTCGCTTTATGTCTAAAAACACAACGAATTTATAGCTTTAGTTTCGTGTTTTTCAAATCATTTAAGTTGAAAGATCTAGCGATTTCTGAAGTATGAGGAGTTAAAAGGTGTCTTGTAAAGCAGAGCTCTTGTGATCCCACTGGTATTGCCAGGCGGCGTCAATAGCTTACCATCTTAAACCTGTTTATTTGTTTAACATGATTGTGCTACGAACTCCGAGTTTTTGCAGTAGAGAGTGAGCCGGCTTACTGCGCCAGTCAAGCTGATTGCGACCAGTTCTGATTTGTCCGTACGTTATAACGCCGTTATTATAGTGTATTCGATTATTATGAATAAGACACTAAGCCTACCCTAACCTAGTAGCGGGGTTTTTGCCCTGCAGTGGCAGAGAGTTAATTACCACGCTTGTACACACAGCGTCATGTGGAGTTACCCTTGTTAGACTTTGGACCTGCTAAGGGTTACTTGAAACCGTTTGTATGCTTTTATATTAAATGACTGAAATTTTTTTTTAGAGTTGGCGCTACAGCTCTGTGCCGCAGGTCCACGCAAGGTCGGCTGAGCTGAGAGGCACGTTCTCCCAGCGTTTAGGTACGTAGAGCGTTCACCACAAGCCTAGATAACAGTCATTTGCGTGAACGGGCCGTAATGGTCAAAATAACCGACCAGCCGCTAGCCGTTCTGTTCACCACAAAAAATCCAACTTTCAAAGACTGGTAAGTGAATATATAAACTCAATTAAAACGAAAAGTCAGATTATCATATTTTTAACACGATTTTTGGTATCATTCTATTTGGTAGAATAATATAATGCTTTTAAATTAATAAATACTTTTCTTTTTTCAACTTAAAAAGTCATAAGTAGTAAAGTTATGTGTTTGCCTAGGGAGTGGAGCCCGAAATGTTAAAAATAGATCCGGTTTATTAGTTAACAATTTAAATCAATTTGCGTCGCTAGTGCGTCACACCCGTAATCCAAGCATTCCCTTTTAGGTACCGCCTATTGAATGTCTCTGTTCTTCTTGTGCAAACAGCCACACATCAGGTTACCACAATCTGTCAAATTTGAACCAAACATTTGTTTGACATTATGGTGAGAATCGCCTGGAGAATGGAGATCTTTTATAATAGAAATGCCGGCCAAAAAGAAATTTTGCTTATAACTTGTCCCCTGGTGAAGATTTGGCATAACAATAAAAATCTTTTAGATAATTCCTTAGATTAAATCAAAATAGCGGATAGCGGGTGACTCGTCTCTACCGCGTGGACCACATGTGTTGTGGAACTACTACCTGTGCGGATAAAGAATGGGATTAGAAATGGCGGCGCATCTATTCACTTCTCGCTCGCACACTATTTGCGTCTATACTCGCACTCGTGGGTACTGACTGCAAAAAAAAAATCTGCGTTCCCTTCCCTGTCGCATCAGTCAGGTTTCGCAATTTTGTGAGCTAGACACGTTGTCTGTTTTTCCGTGGTTTTGAACCTTTCGTTATTTTGTCATTTGTTATTGTTATTGTTAGATTTTATTGTTAATTTGTATGTTAAATAATTGTTTTGTTAGTTATTTATTGAGAATAGATAGTGTTTTAAGATATAGTTACAATAGGATATAGATATACTTAAGATATACTTATTACAATCTTTTATTTCAAGATACTAATTTTAAAAGTTATGATGTGCATATAGAATATAGTACATGAAATTAATGTAATTAAATTACAACTGTATAAATCATAAACTGTTCTAACGCAATCTATATTTAATACCTACTAATATTATAAAGCTAAAGAGTTTGTTTGAACGCGATGAACTCAGGATCTACTGGACCGATTTCAATAATTCTTTCTCCATAGGAAAGGTACGTTAGGTAGTCATAGGCTATGTATGTACCACGGGCGAACCCGGGGCGGACCGCTAGTAAATACATATTTACTTGAGAACAAATTCGTTTATAAATGCCATAATAACATTATATAATCTGCAATCTGAATAATTTTCATACATTTTTTATATATAATCAAAAAGACTCCAAAATAATAAAACCTATAAAACATACTCGTACATTAATAGTACTTTAATTAATAACATTTATTTATTTAAAAAAAACAAAACAGTTTCAACGGTAACGAAATTTTATGCTGAAAAACGTCAGTTATAAGTTTTCAAACCGTAGATGCTGACGGTACCGGCTCCACGCGCCGCCATTTCTAATCCCATTCTTTATCCGCACGGATAGTACTGATCAACAATAATAATAATATCTTTATTGCGCTATTTTAAGTATTCAAGCTAGTTTCCCTCCATGGCCTTACGTTTTTTTTTACCTTGTATACTTATCATTGTTATTGTCTAAGTAGGTAGGTACCTATGTATTATGGTATTATCTATGATTGGTATTTTGTATTAAAATAAATTATGCTCATTCATTCTGATGATCTGTGATTGGGGGTGATCTGTGGCGTGGACCGCATAAATTA
>CM032465.1:5424976-5450153 GCA_019059595.1 Marasmia exigua | reverse complement strand
TATAGGAGCCAGCACTAAATGTGAAAATATCTATAGAGCTAAATTTTTTATTATAAGTATCAAGTATGCGGCGAACCGGGGATCGGACACCAGCCGCCGTGCGAGTCTTAGTAACGGCAAACAGCGGATTGGTGCGTGAAGTTCGCTTGTGTGTTCGTGTTGGCACCGAGTAGCTTGATGCGATTTATTAAATCAGTACAGTCATATTTATTGCTGCAGATGTCATATAATAGCCTGGCATCGAGTTGAGAGCGTCTTGACTTTAAGTCAAGAAGTTTGTATTTCTTTAACATGAGCAAATATGTTAGACGCTTACGGTAGCATTTGTAATTGACTCTGCTTAAAAACTTTTTTGAACCATTTCAATACTGTGATTACATTTTTCATAAAGTGGGTTCCAGATAGATACTCCGTACTCAAATTTAGGCCTGACAAGGGATTTGAAGAGATATATAAGTGTATTAGAGTTTTTAAATTCTTGACTAGAACGCATGACAAGACCATACATGGTCTTGTACCATACATTTTAAGCGTTTTGCTGATTGTTTTGTATATGAATATCAAGGTGTAATTTACTATCAAGAGTTATTCCCAGATCTCTAATATGACTAACTCTTGTGAGATCCGCGCCACCCAAAGAATAGTTAAAGTTACTTATTTTCATCTTTTTAGTAAAAGTAATTATTTTACATTTTTTAAGGCTTAGTTGTAGTTGATTATGGGAGGAATAGTGGTTAAATCTAGTGAGGTCATCTTGAAGTAATCGGTGATCCTCTGGACCACGGACCGATTAATCCGCTATACGGCTGTAGCGGTACCGACACAAACCGTTTAATTTTAAACAGCTATATGTAGGGTTTTCAACTATGCGATTGTCTTAAGCAATATTCAACCGTATAATGCTGCTTCGGCGAAAATCGAAAGAGATAGGACATAAGTGGGAGGAGCCGGGATCAAAGCTAGGAGCGGTGTTTATTTTCATTTGTGAATTGTCAAGGCTTGATTAGCGTAGCATAACAACTGTGTTTTATTTTTGTAATAATTACAATGACGAGTCGTGGCCATTATTATACAACAACCGGTGCTAAACGTAAATATGTACCCGAAACAGAAACGGACACGGAAGAGTTTTTTAGACGAAATACAAAATCCGCTCAGCGATATGCGACTGATTCACAGCATACACACATTTTTTAATGATGGTGATGAGGAATTTCTCACAGCCTCTTATGCGGGCGCGGCATCGATGAATGGTTAGTACCTAGTCACCTACCTACTATCATATTTACCTGTCTAACATGTTGAGCTCTATAGTTGTGTAGGTAAGTGTAGATATGGAACACCTTCCGGACTTTTAGCCGTGTGGTCCCCGGCAGAGTAGAATAGGCCACCCTCACTCTTACCGAGGTAAAAGGCGACTAAGGTAAAGTTGCTGGCATGATCATCAGCCCCCAGTGAAGGAAAACTCTGCATTTATACCAAAACCCTCGCCAACCCGTCTGCCAAGCGTGGTGAGTATGGCAATTACCCCTCATGTGATTGAGGGAGGCCCGTGCCCCAGCAGTGGGGACTTAAATGGGCTGACGATGATGATGACCGGACTTTTGGCGTGTTTAACACGATCAATGCCACCACAATTTTCTTAAATTCTTATGGACCCGCCAGGCGTATCGGCAGCAATGCATAAAGGTAGTTAATCATTGGCGTGTGGCACCCGGAATACTAATAATAGTAAAGGAAACGCGGTCACTCCTACATTTCAGAGACAGAGGTTGAAGCAGATGGTGATGAGAACAATGAAGTCGCCAATAATTCACAGATGCTCATGTTCATTAACTTTAGTATCGGTAGTCTTTAATTATTACTATTATTAGAGAATGCGCCGAATGTTTGGCCAAATATTCGTATTCGGTACATTCGGTATATTTTTTCATGTTCGTATTCGGCCGAGTGTTCGGTTGATTTGCCGAATAATTACCGAATATTAAAAGTATTGTTAACATTTAAAAAAATCAAATTAAAAGATTAAGGTTAACAAATTACTAAATAGGTGTGGTTTATTGCGAAAGTTTTTAAAAATGAAACGGATAGGTACTACTTCTTGTACCAATTATTTCTTGTGAAATAAAAAGATAAATAATTATTTTATCATAGAAACTGTGGTTTTACAGACGATAAATTAACTTATCTTTGGGTAACAACTATTTTCAGAAAATATATTTTTTTAATATTATATTTGAATAAGGGAGCGGCAGCTAACGCCACCCGGCTCATGCACCGTACCAACATGTACAAACCTCTTTGACGCGCAGAATTATATTGAATGATTCGGCCGAACATTCGTATTCGTTTGAATCAACATTCGGTGCATCTCTAACTATTATTTAATCTGCGTCTTTATGCGTATCAAAATAAGTCATTTTTAGGGTCCGTAGCCAAATGGCAAAAACGGAACCCCTATAGATTCGTCATCGCTATCCGTCGGTCCGTCTGTCCGTCCGTCCCTATGTCACAGCCACTTTTCTCCAGCAACTTTACTATTGAAACTTAGTAAATAGATGTATTTTGTTAACCGCATCACGATTTTTATACAAAAATAGGAAAAAAATAATACTTAGAACTGAAGCTGAAGATCTAGTAAGTAGTTTTTTTAATACTTACGTTATAAATAAACCGTAAACCGCAGTATATCTTACTTGCTGCTACTAGGGTTAGGGTTAGGGTCGCCCATGAAGGGTTCCGCCTTCATGGGCGAGTCCGACTCGCACTTGGCCGGTTTTTTTTCTTCAGTAGGAAAATAACTAAGTTAATCAACGACTCTGAGTGTGGCAGTTAGTTTACTTTGTAAAAAATGCTAATAGCTTTGTATTTCACGTGAATTTCAAACTTACAATTATGTTAAATTTTAGAATTGAATAAAAAACGCAAGTGTTCATTGAAGAATCTGAAAGATGATGACGAAACACAATGCGAAGAAGACGATGAAGAGATGGTTAATAATTCACAACTGTACTTGGCATACGAAAAAATTAAACCTGTGCTGAAAAGCTCTGCCCCAAACACTTTGCAAGAGACGAACTTAACAACAGATTACCCACAGTTTTAGATATACATGGTTGTAAATATTTTGGCCAACTTATATCAAACGAACTGCTGAGATTTAATTTTAATGACAGAGTAGTAATTATGCAAAAAATGCTTGATTTGCTTAAAAAATGAAAATATGTAGTGTAGTGACAAGCAGGTACCTACTTCAAAAATGCTCAAACAAAAACTATCGTCTAAGGGTAAAATTAAATAAATGACGGATTTTATTTTTTACATTTGTTTTAATCTGACATTTGACGGTATTTCTTTCTTGGTTGCGCAAATTAGCTGTTTTTGACTAGCCCGACATCTTAATTCAGGTACTTTCTAACACACAAAACAGGTAATTCTCGCAATTTCAAATGTCAGGGGTTAAGTTAGTGACTTAAATGTCGATAACAGCATGCCCTGTTATAATATAATATTGTTATGGTTATAATATCTATAAGAATTCGCACGTGGTGACGTTTGAAGGTGTGATGGGACTAAAGTGGACGTTCTTGTCCCATCATACCACCACACGCTTGCCACGAGACGAACGACGTAACCTAACAAGCACCTAGGTATAGAATGTCTTTAAATATAAATAATGTTAGGGCCTAGCATTTTTTTTTAACTAATCTACTTTTTCTACTGTTGTGTACCGGTTAAAAATTTAAATAAAACCAAGTTTTAAATCAAATCATTTTTATTTATACGCTGATTTGTAATTTTGATCGGTCATATCAAAATTTAATAAATTATATGAGCAGGTGAGTTTCAAGTTGGTACCTTTTGTAGAAAGTGAATTTTAGATATGCAGGGCAAAGAGGCAATATATTATTTCTACAAAGAAGACAACTCTAGGAAAAACTAATTTCACAAAAATTTTAGCTAATAGGTTACCTATTAATTGGCTCTACATCGTCAATATGTAACCTGATACATAACTGAAAAGACTAATTAGCTGAATCAAAACCTTTTTAGCATTCTAAGATACACTTTGATTAATTTATAGAACAAAATTACTATATCGTAGGCCACCACAAAATAATAAGATTGATTGACAATATTAGCAATAAATAAACTTTAGTAATTATTGTTTTACTTAATAAACAGTCTGATTTGCTGAATTAAATCATTTTTAGCATTATAAGATACACATAAGAAATTTGATTAATAAACATTATAAAAACTGTTACTCTTGATTTTAATCAAACAAATCCTTGTTACTTCTAATAACCATAATGTCTTCCAGCACACTGGGACTTAAATTAGTTCTTGCCGGCGACAAAATAAACTTTAATGAAGAAAAAAGCCTTTCTACTGATGTCTGAGTAGCTGGCGCAGCTAAAACACAAAAGGCCAAGAGCCATTTCAGGAGAAGAAAGTTTTGTGCTCCAAAATGATATAATACTTTCCTTTGATGAAAGCCTTGGTAAAGTTCTGATTTCTTGCAACATACAATCTATAGCGGTAACGCTACGCTGGCGTTCTAGTCCTCTTTCCAGTTCAGTTTGTTTCAAAATTTCTTCAATTATTACACCCATTTCCTGTCCAGCAGAACTAATACTTGGCTCTTGACTTGCGCTTGTTCCTGGTTGCTCAATTATACTAGATTGGTCAATCAGTGGGGTTGATTCGTCGCCACCATTATCATTAAGTAAAGTGTTTATCTTGACTATTTGCTCGTATGTTTCACGTAAGTAGTTGCAAGCATTACTTGCTTCAGCATCTGTCAAAATTATATTCAGTCTTGTATCCAAATACAAAGCTTCTAACATTAAAGGAGTTTGAAGCAAACTCACTTGCCTTGCCGACATTGACACAGATAGGCTGTTAGCATAGAATGTTATCATTCTATGGCTGTTAGCAAACACACTTCTACATTGACTGACCAAAACTTTGCAAGCCATCCATTCCACAAAAAAGTCACCGAGGGTCAATTGTTCCTTTTGCAGTTTTTTCGTGGCATTATACAAAGGTTGCAAGCATGTCACTAAGTCATCAGTATATAAATTATATACTTTCTCACAAATAACTTTGATGTAAAACGTAATGAACTGTCACAGGGATAAGTTGTCATTGTTACTGAATCGATATTTTGTGGTTATTATTTTAGTACCTACTCTTTTCAAAATAGGGGTCCGGGTGGTTTAACTTAAGTATTATAGTTGATATACTAAATAATGTTATACTTTATTTTGTAATAATGTTTACTCTAGTTGTTCACTTATTGCCAGTATTAATCCCACTACTTATTTTAAACCACGTTTTGGAATAAGAGGGTATAAGTCCGATCTCAAGTAAAAAGAATTTACTTACAATCACACACTATACCCGAAACTGGAATTCAAGACCAAAAAAGCTACTACAATGTTGCTACTGCAATAAAATGATCGTACAATAGTATGCAGGTAGCTATTTTCTAAAAACATACGCTAGCAAAATTTATTTATTGGTAATTTTAATTCTATTATTTAAAAAAGTAATTTTATTGACTTATTTTTACATAAATACAGGACGCTCTTATAAAAACTTAATCATCCGTAATGTTTGGTAGAAAAGCTGGTATTGAGCTTGTGTCACTTCAGGAGTTAATACATTTGGTAGGTACAACATTTAAACTTACATGTTGTTGTTTCGTGCAGTGAGATGCCGCAAAGTGATATTTATATAAGAATCTTTGAATAACATCGTTTTCAACATTTGTTTAGAGTTCATTAAGAGTAGGTAGTCTCGACAGAATCCATAGGTTGATAAAACGCTGAATGCCGTTTTATTGAGTGACTGAAACTGACTAACTTCGAGTACCCATTGTGTTAAAGTATCACTTAACAATTTTCCTTACGAGTCATTTCGCGTAATAATGCCTAAAATCGAAAACATGTGCATAACTGGATGAATTAATTACTGGAGTGGTGGAAAACTTTATTATACCTACATAAAATATAAGTGACCGACTCAGATTCCGTAGTCAGAGATTCTGAAAATTAGTTATGGTGAAGATGAAGATAAATAAAAACTATTAATAAAAAATGGTTTTATTAACTTTTCCATACTGTCTAAGCCACACTTTCGTGGGTGTTCATGGTTATTTAAATTTTTTAAAGTTCTTTACAAAAAATATTATCAATTTTAGTTGAGTTTAAAATAAAGTTTTTAAATTAGTATTTTTTTTGAGAAAATCCTTATCGTGAATTGTGCTAGCCTATCCTAAGAAAAGAAGCATATAACGTGAAAACGTGTTGGCAAAACGTGAAAACTTGATTTGACAATGACATAAGTGACATTGAGAGATTAGACAGTGACGTATCTGTCGTAGTTTTTTAGGTCTTGAATTCCAGTTTCGAGTATATAGTCTGTTCCATTTATGAGCTGACATTTCGAAGAACGTAGCTCTGCACGTTTCATATAAATCCAATTGAATATATCGTTTTGTTTTTTGTCGCAAATCGTCATTTGAAAAATAGATAATTATACAAAAACACCTTACAATTAATTCACAAGCAAAATTAACATATTATTTTTGAATATTTATTTATTTTATTTATTCTTTATTGCACAAGAAAAAAAATACAATTGCGGACTTAATGCCATAAAGCATTCTCTACCAGTCAACCATTGGGCCATGGAACCATTTACTATTATTAAGATACGCCCTGTTGGCCTAGTGGTTTAAGTACCGGGCCGTAAAACGGGGTCCTGGGTTAGATTCCCGGGTCGAGCGAAAAGTATGTTTCGAATTTTTCGAATATAGCTCGGGTCTGTGATCACCAATCTGCATTTGGCAAGCGTGGTGTTAATCACCACGCTAATGCCTAATTCCATCATAGTAGCGATGACTTGATTTCTATGATGGAGGCCTTTGCCCTGCAGTGGGACAGTTTATAGGCTGACACTTTACTATTATTAAGAATTTAATCATAATACGATAAACAAACCCTTTTTATTATTTACATAGACGAGGAATGAGACTCCGACTCCGAGCTGCTCAGAGAGATGGCGGCCGCGCAGCTGAACAGACTGGTAAGTCCAGTTGGTTTACTTTCATTTATAGACTTTTCATTCAACCATACTTAGCATGTACAGACAACCACACATCATGATACCACAGTAGGTAGGTATATCTAATTTTCTTAATCGATATTGAACTAAACGTCTTTGACATTAAGGTGAGAATGAATTGAAGAAAGACAGATTTTTTGTATACATTGATATGTGGCTGTCTTTACGTATAATCGTATAATAAGATGACATCATAGAGCTGAAGTTTTCAGTAGTGTGCCCGGACAATCGATTATAGATTAATAGATTGTGTCCACCCTAAATAATCTAGAAATCGATTTGACTTCGATAGTTTCGATTATATCGATCTAATCAATAATATCCATACTTATTTTGGGTCAATATAATCGATTATTGGCAAATTATTAGATTATAATTGCTTAGGTTAACAGTATTAGTAATCGATACTGGAATCAAGTCAATATCGATTATTATTATGTAGCAATCAATAAATTTGCAATTATTTGTTTACAGGGTGTAAAAAGACCCTTAACGAAGCCGAAACCTACGTATTCAGCATATCATCAGGACCATTTTTCCTTCTAGACCATACCTGGGTTTGAGAGCGGGGCGGGGGGGTGTGCGGGGGACGCGCCTCGGCGACTGAGGCGTGGGCGCGCGTGCGGCGTGGTCCGGTGTACGCTGTTCATTGCGTTGTCCGTTTATAGGATTAAAATTGACACCAAAATATCAACTTCGTTTCCCATCAATATTTTTTTGTTCTAAGACTTGTTTTAATGGTCAGAGTGCGTAGACGCCGGCTTCGTTAAGGGTCTTTTTACACCCTGTATACTCGTCATTCATAATTATGTCTTCTTATACATATTTTCTCTAGATTGGGACACAAACGGTAGGATACTTAAAGCAGTTAGGTTTAAACTTGGTACAAAACTGTAACTTCATGGCGATACTATCTTAGCCTATATCCATTTTTCAAGGCGAACAATCGTTTCAGAAGAACGTTGACTAATAGCCGCTTGTTGCTGTAGCGGTAGTTCAATGTTTCCCAGGCTTGCGCATAATTAGCACCGGTCAATTGGATATGTTTCAGCGAAATGTTCTTTAAAAATAAATAATGTTCTTTTCCAAATCACTCATGTTTGAGCATTCATGTAATAGTCTATTCCAAACCAATTTTAATCAAATTAACTTTCAACAACTAAGGTTAATAGAAATTGTCGAAAGAACACTTTTTTTACAAACAAAACAATAAACGACACTCAACAACAAAAGAACAAACAAACTCAAAAAACGCGTACGCCTCACTGTCGTTTCGTAGGCTTTTCTGCACTCGTCTCTTACTGACTAAAGTGACAAACAAAATGGCAGATGATGATTGATGAAAACGGATTTTTAAAATTGATAAAAATAGAATTTTATATCTCTGGAACATGTCCTTTTAAGCCACTCATCACGTTCAATTTTCTGATCAAGTTAATTTATTTTCCTATTTAAACAATTAAAATTTTACGTGCAAATGTAAAATGCATCAAAGTTATTTCAGCTATAAGCAGCCCCATTGCCGCCAGATTAATTTTCATTCGCGAATAATCGGTTTAAGTAAAGTCAATTTTTGAGGCACGTCATTATGTTTAAAAGTAAAACATAAACCATAGTACGTAACCCCAATCGCGCAAAAAAATATTATTTTATTTATTTATTTAATATAATTACACGGGTAGAACCCAATTACATAATTATATAATTACTTAATAGGTATTCTTTATATAAAATGCATCAAAGTTATTTCAGCTATAAACAGCCCCATTGCCGCCAGATTAATTTTCATTCGCGATTAATCGGTTTAAGTAAAGTCAATTTTTGAGGCACGTCACTATGTTTAAAAGTAAAACATAAACCATAGTACGTAACCCCAATCGCGCAAAAAAATATTATTTTATTTTGAAGTTTACATTATTTTGAGCATAATATTCCAAAACAGCGTGTGTATTTTATACGGGCGAATAATTAATCCAGCTATAATATCTGATCCTACGAATCGTATAAGATAATCATTTCATTAAATTTTGTGGTTAATTAGGTGTAATGATTTTTCTAAAGTGCAACCCAGCAGCAATGTATGCCGTCCAACTTTGTTTGACATGACAAGTGACATGAGTGTCATGACACTCGTATGACGTTTAGATACTTATGTCTACGTTAATAAATTGATGTTATTAACCTTAACTACCAGTGGATGCAATACATTGCGTGCTCAATTATTTTGTATGAAAAAAAAAGTACCTTAATTTCCTAAAGAAATGTATGTAAACAGGTTCCCTAGGTCCGATAGTAATCGCCATTAAAATATTCGCCCGTATCAAATAAACACGCTGTATATTAATTTTGCTTGTGAATTAATTGTAGGGTGTTCTTGTATAATTGTTAATTTTTGAAATGACGATTTACTACCAAATACATAAAGAGATATTCAATTGGATTTATATGAAACGTGCCGAGTTACGTTCTTCGAAATGTCAAAAGGACTTCATAATTGGAACAGACTAGTGCCCGTAATCTAGCCATGCAAAAAGCTAACAAGTATGGACTCACTCGTTCGGATATTGTCGGATATCGACATTTTGTTTTCGGATATTAACTTTTATCATATTTTTTCTTTGTTTAGGTGACGAAATATTTATAATTAACTGAATTGCATTTACGAAAATACATAAACATAATATTTTTTTACAAATTTAATAGTTTCGACATAATGTAGAGTAGGTATCTTACAATGGGTTTTCTTTATTTTACCTACTAGACATAAAAAAAACCGGCCTAGTGCGAGTCGGACTGGCCCATGAAGAGTTCCGTAGCAGCAAGTAAGATATATGGAAGGTAAATTGCGGTTTACGGTTATAACGTATTAAAAAAAACTACTTACTAGATCTAGTCCAAACCAATTTTCGTTGTTAGTTTTCATGATTATGTACATCTTTTTTTTAGTTTTATAATTCATTTATTATTACATTACAATTTATCACTTTGGGGGCGTCTCTTGCGCAAAGTTTGTGTTTAGAAAAAAAATATGTTAAAAACCTCAACATCATTTTTAAAGACTTATCCATATCCACCCCACACGTATAGGTTTGTTGAAAAAAATATTTTTGAGTTTCAGTTTCAAGTATGGAGACCCTCCAATTTTTTAAATTTTCCCAATTTTTGTGTAAAAATCGTAATGCGGTTAACAAAATACATCTATTTACCAAGTTACAATAGTATAGTTCTTATAGTTTCGGAGAAAAGTGGCTGTGACAGACGGACGGACAGACGGACAGACATGACGAATCTATAAGGGTTCCGTTTTTCGCCATTTGGCTTCGGAACCCTAAAAACGGACGACCATTTTAGGGTTCAACAATCTACTAAGCTTCCTTATAGTTTAACATGTGCCTCTATCTATAAGTGTCTTTGTTTGGTTTCAACTTTTTCATATTTTTTTATTATGAAGGGTCAAAATTAAAAAAATTATATAAAAATAAACTTGCATTTATTAACAAATAACATACAACAATAGGTACTCGATGAATACATAGTTCTGACAAGGAAAAGCTAGCTATTTGTGTAACGCAATAACAAACAATTGGTTTATACGCTACATTGACTACACATCGATATTTAATGTTCGTACACAAACTTTTTTCACATTTTTTGTTTTTTATTTTAAGATAATACATGAATTAAAAATATAT
This sequence comes from Marasmia exigua, assembly GCA_019059595.1. NCBI lineage: Eukaryota > Metazoa > Arthropoda > Insecta > Lepidoptera > Crambidae > Marasmia > Marasmia exigua. The sequence continues at coordinate 5,439,327 of CM032465.1, read as the reverse complement.
TTTCTTAAAATTGTCAATATCAAGAACAAAACCATTCACGAATAGTGATATGTTGATTGTCGATGGGGTAAATATTCTATGGGTAAAAATCTAACTTTCTTTGTCTAACATTCATGGGTCGAAAGACTGTTTGTGAACCGCTTCAGAATCCACATTGGAACTTTTTGCAATGTTGAAATAAATTATCATAAGCTTTTCCACGTTTTCTTCTTTAATGCGTATCTTTTATACGTAAGAATCAATTTTTACATCGAAAAAGATCTTTCGACGTCTGTTGATGTTAAAGGGGCGAATCTAAATTTTCTTATATCCGGCTCATTTATTTCAACATTTCTGTCTAACTTTTCATTATATTCTCGAATTACATCTATATCCGGGTTCCTTTCCATTACCTTTTCAATTTTATTTTTTATTGCTTCAGGGTACTTTCTAAGCAAGCTCTGACTTGATCGAGAGCTAGTATTTGAATCAAGTAACAATAGATCGCTTAGTTATTTGGTCTGTAAGTACCATATAAATGTGCAATGAGGGCAATAGGGTATTTTACTCTTACGGGAAAAAATCTAAAAATATATTATTGAGAAAGCTTAGGCTAAGGCTTAGGCTAAAAGCAGTCGGCAAATGTTAGTTTTAGTTCATAAAATAACTAAATTAATTTTTAAATTTAATCCAAAGTTTTCAGTTTTTTATTTTACCACGAAATCTCTGCTGTGCTGGTATCCATGGGCGGCGGTGATCACCTATCATCAGGTGACTCGGTTGCTAGTTTGCCTTCTTTTCTCATAAACAAAAAATAAATAGCAGCCGCCATATCTGTGCTATTAGTATTTAATTAAGTAACTGAGCAAATAAAGCCGCTGAGAGAAAAAGAGTCGTCGACATCACAATTTAAGGTAAAAAAAAAATATTTTAAGTAACTCGCAAACCAAATTCTTCTTATTGGAATTCTAATATAGCGAATCAGCATCCGCCTATGGCTTCAATTAATACATTTCTAATAATTATTATAATAGGTAAGTATGATTAAATGTACAGACACAGCTTTTTTACATTTTTATTAGGGTATCGACTGTATGTATTTGCCTTATACAGACATTTTTTTCTTCTCAAATAACGTACTAGGCAAACTCAAATAACGTAAGCTAGGTACTTACCAAATATGTCAGGAATTCACTAAAAATAGTCCACCAGTCCAATAGAACACCAGATTCACAACACAAAAACAGAGTCCTTTGTCGATAGCCAAGTTGTCGTATAACAAAGGGTCCGAAACCAATAACAAAAGCCGGGTCAACTGAAGCTATCAATCACAAAAGACAATGGGACAAGTGCACTCGGAGAACCGAGTTGTGAGTTACTTAAAATATCAAAATCAAAATCAAAAATCAAATAATTCTTTATTTGCATAGGCTTGTACACAGCACTTACAAATCGTCATACATTTGGATGACTTAAAACTATTTATAAGTACTTATGTATAATTTACATGTTAATACATATATATGTTGATACATAAAATATACTAAAGAAATAAATAAACATAATGCGATTCTACCACCGGCTCGGAAAGTTGTTTCTGGTCGAGAAGATCCGGCAAGAAACTCGCCAGTTACTCTTTTTAATCGCCAACTTTTTTACAATGGTTTAATATCCTCATACCAAGTCATACAGTCTAATGCAACACAAAATAGAATGAAGCAAATTAAAAGCTAAATATGAGGTAAACCGAAGCGGACCAGTCCCCAAAGGTGGCACCTGTTCACAAGTATGACGTATGTGTCGGCCATCATTTCACTCAACCATATTAGAGGGAATGTAATGACCCGCCACATAACGCCACCACCTCAGAGACATTTGAGTGAGCATGACTACTTAGGTTCCCCTCATAGGTCACAGAGTACTTAATCCAATACTAATAAACTGCAGGACGAGGTGTACAATAGTAGGTGGTTAGCATCTTGTCAATTGTTTGATTAATCAATACTAATCAATTTGTATCTATACTAATATAATAAAGCTGAAGAGTTTGTTTGTTTGTTTGTTTGAACGCGCTAATCTCCGAAACTACTGGTGCGATTTGAATAATTCTTTTTTTGTTGGATAGTCCATTTATCGAGGAAGGCTATAGGCTAAATAACATTACGCTATGACCAATACGAGCAAAGACAGAGCGGTAAATGTGTAAAAAACGGGGAAAATTATTCATTTTTGAAGGCTTTCTTTGCGTGCGCTGCGAAAACGGTTCAAGATACACAAAAAATATGTATGAAAGAATTATTCCTCTCTATACATGATCTAAAAAAAAGTCCGCGACGGCATATGTCTATCTTTTAAGGTTTAGTCACAATGACCGTTTTTATGGTACCAAATTTGGTCGAAATAATTTGTTTAAGTTGTATCAACATAATAATATTAATCTTTATTCAAATATAAATATAAATATGTTGTTGGTTAAGAGTACTTCATTGTGAATAAAATGGACAACATTTCATATTTTTAACATGTCCATATTGTTTTTTTATATGAAAGTAGACATAAAATGAACAGACCCATATTTTTTCTTTTTTCATAATTTTTCCATTTTCATGCATAAAATAATTATTGAAATTCTTTTTATTCTAAATAGACGTAAGCGCCAAATGACGTCATCGGACGGCTGAATACAGCGAATTTCTTTTGCTTATCATTGTTTTAATTAAAAAAAGGTACAACTGTCAAAGGTAAATAATACTAGTGTCAACATTGTCAACGTCATTCATACATTCACAAGTTGTCTTTTTTTTTGACAGTTACATGTCATGGGTTTGGCATTACGTAAATTTAAAACTATAATGTGCTAAGCAAAGAAATATTTTACATTCTGCCGTCCGATGACGTCATCTTACGTTTTTTAGTTTTTAATTTTTTTCTCAGTAAATAAGCAATATAAAAAATGAATAAATATATATTCGAGCAGCGGAAAAGTAAACAAAGAATTGGTATTTTTTGTTTCAGAGCTTAGCAATTTGAAATGTTGTCCATTGTCTTTGACATAGCTTAATTTTAACAAAAAACTTTAAAGATTACAATGATAAATAACTCCGAAACAAAACCAACTCGCTCTCTGCGCTCACTGCGCTGGCCGGCGCGGCGGGAGAGAGGCGGTGCTTGCGGGCAAGCCGGGAGGGGGGTGCAGCTCTACGAGATACCATGCCGCGCGGCTCACTCGCGCGGTCGGCTCCCTACTGAACGGTTGAATACAGCGCTAATTTGTTTATGCGATATAATTATCATCGTAATATTACTTTTTAAACACAGTTTCATTTTGAGGTTGTTTTCTATATAGTAGGTACTTTATTTGTTTTAGGATAGTATTTAGTGACACAACAATAACACTTTTTTGTTTTCATGTAGATTATTAATTAATAAGTATGTGTTTTTTAAAAGTATAGTATCGTTTGTTTTAAAAATAGTATTCAGTTTCTAATATTTTTTTGTGGTACATAATACCTGTAGGTACCTAAATAGGTATCGCCTACTTAATTATTCTTATTAGATTAGGGTTTAGTTTAACGTATTTAGTTTCTATTTTTTTTTCGCTTTAGGTAAAACCTGTAAATAGGTGTGGTCTACCTATTTATTCTCATTAGATAAGGGTTAAGTTTAAGTATAAAGTTTCTTAGCAGTAGCGTCGTCAGGTATTGCTGCAACTTTATTAGCAGGTGGACGCACAGCTCATTCCACTTTTAAACTGCCCCTAACTGTGTCTTTAGAGAAAGATAGCGTGTGCTCTATACGCAAAAATGGACCTTTGGGAAAAGTTTTACAAGACGTCAGTCTAATAATCTAGGACGAATGTACCATGATACATAGAGCTCACGTAGAAGCTCTAGACAGATCTCTCCGAGATATTAGAAACTGTGATAAAATCATGGGTGGGATTACGGTTATGTTTGCTGGGGACTTTCGCCAAACCTTACCGGTAATAGTAAGGGGAACCAGAGCAGACATTGTGAAGGCTTGCCTTAAAAGTTCTCCATTATGGAAATTTGTAAATATTTTAAAATTATCTACAAATATGAGAGCACATTTGGGGGGAGGTAGTATAACTTTCCCGTCAAAATTACTCTCTGTAGGAGACGGGAAAATACCTCATTCTAATAATAAAATTGAAATTGATTGCGATTTAGGAGTAAAAGTGGGTAACATCGAGGAATTAATAATTAAGGTATACCCTGACATCAGCCAAATAGAAAACAAGGACCACCAATGGATGTGTCAAAGAGCAATATTGGCGGCAAGAAATAGTAACGTTGACGAAATAAATGATATAATTTTAAGTAAACTCAAAGGAGATATTGTAACCTACACATCCATTGATACCGTGATGGATCAAGAAGATGTAGTTAATTACCCACAGGAGTTCCTCAATTCCTTGAACCCAAGCGGCCTTCCCCCACATTCTCTTAATTTAAAAATAGGTGCCCCAATCATTTTACTAAGAAATCTTAAACCACCAAATTTATGCAACGGGACCCGACTTCAAGTAAAATTTCTGCGCAATAACGTCATCGTTGCAATAGTTTTGACTGGTCCAGCAGTTGGTCAAACAGTCCTCATACCCCGCATCCCAATGATACCCAACGACTTACCTTTGAATTTTAAAAGAATACAATTTCCGATTAAATTATCCTTCGCAGTCACAATAAATAAATCACAGGGGCAGACATTCAAACACGTGGGGATCGATTTACGCCAAGACTGTTTTTCGCACGGCCAGTTATACGTCGCCTTATCAAGATCAGGTTGTGGCGAAAATCAATATATTCTTCTGCCACAAGACAATAAAACAAAAAATGTAGTATATGCAGAAGTTCTATAATAATTTAATTTACTTAAAAAATTGTACAGATATAAATAGTTTGGAACTCGAAAAAAAAACATAGGTTTTATCCTAAAAATTCTGCGGAAACTCGACCATTCCGAAAATCCCGCAAGAACGGGAACTATGTGGGAAAAACCAAAAATCTGCCGGAAGTCACTATTCCACGCGGACGAAGTCGCGGGCAAAAGCTAGTACAATAATAAATGCTGATAAGCCTAATTTATTAAAATTGATTAATTATATAATAATAATGATTCCAGTAAATATTTATAAAATTACTACATGTGTGCAGGCACGGAGGTCATTATGTCCATGAATCCTTATCATTTAAGTAATCTACAATTTTATAGTATCCTTTACTCATTAAACAGGTTTTCACGTGGGATTTAAATTTATGCGTTGGTAACTCAATTACATTTTGTGGCAACTTATTGTACATTTTAATACTTTGACCAACAAATGAACTATTAATCTTTTGGAGCTTCAGATTTGGAATCCCGAGCTTGTGTTTATTTCTAGTGTTAAAACCATGACAATCAGATTTTTTAGAAAAAATATCAATGTTCTTTCGCACGTACAAAATACAGTCCAAAATGTATTGGGAAGCTACAGTTAAAATGTCGATATTCTTAAACAGTTCTTTCAGTGAATCGCGAGGCCTAAGGTTGTATATGGAGCGGATGGGCGTTGTATAAGGTTGTATATCTTGACCGTGGAAGAGCCACGCTTTGGCATGAATGGGCCGGCTCGACCGGAGTTATACCACGGCCTCACTAAAAAACAGCGTGAAGCAGCACCGTGCTGTGTTTCGCTGCGTGAGTGAGGGTGTCGGAGGCCCAATCCTGGGGAAAGGGGGGTTTAAAGGTGGGCAGCGCTCTTGTGACTCCACTGGTGTCGCGGGTGTCTATGGGCGGCGGCAATTGTTTGCCATCAGTAGATCCGTCTGCTCGTCTGCCGCCTATAACATAAAAAGAAACCGAAGTAAACGAGTAAGTGCAATAAATAGTTTGTTGTAAAATTTAAACTAGGTGTTGCCAGGTGTATTTCGTATACCACTATCTTAATACGTAAAGTTCAATTTATTTCTGTGTTTATCCTGACTTGTTTTTTTTTCTCTTTTTTAATTTTGGTGTCTGGAAGGGGATTGAAGTGAGAGGGAGGTGGGGGTGGTACCGTAGCAAAACTAGAGCCCTATACCGTATTTCTTAAAAACTAAAACGAATAGTTTTTCTATGGAAGTGATTTATTTTGAAATTATAAAGTTAGTGCAGTTTGTACCAAATTGCTTAATATATCTATGTATATTGTATGTATAAAATTGTTCTAGCTAGCATCACATAATTCGTCGTTCTTGAAATAATATGACATCACTGCCCGTCGTTCCGCGTGGTGCACTTTATGTGCCTTATTAAATGCTCCTGTTTAGTGTACTTTCAATTCGAGTTGTTAGGTAACCGCGTTTAAATAATCTTTCTCAAGGGCAATCTTTTAATCTTATTTGTTTTTCTTGAGCAACGGCGCGGTATTCTCTAGTAAACTTTTTTATGACTAGTAGTGTTGTCCATAAGAGACGTAGTCAACTCTACCAATGTCAAGTGAGTAGAGACACATATCAGGAATTAAATTGACCGGTGATTTTAGTAATTTTTTAATTAATTGAGTTTTCTTTTTAGAAAATCACATAGACAGCACAGTCTTAAATGGGAGGTTCATTTCTCTAGTAAACTCATTGCTTGATCTGCTTGAGACGTCATCTTGAAGTCTATGTTTCGTATCCTCATTCAAAACTGATGATTAATGTCATAAATAGCACTAAATGACTTTGCCAACTGATCTGTGTAAACAACCCCCTACTTGTTACGTACGATGAAGTGGAGCGAAGAGGTACACACGTCACGTCCATAAAGATATTTATTCGCAAAAAAAAAAAATGTGCGGGCCGGTTAATCGCGGCAGATTAATATACAGTAGTATACCTTGTACCCAGCTATTCACTTTCACCAAATATGAGCGTCATTTAAATGGACGACCGTCAAGGAAAAAGGATAAATAAAAATTGTTCATTTGAAATACTCGGATGCGTCAGATTAAGGTAGAGTGAAGTAGTTACATACTAAAATGTGTTAAATTCCTCTAATCTGATAATTAAAGGATTGACGTACAGAAAGGGGTGGGCTATAAAGTTGAAAATAACAGCTCGACATTCTCGAGCGTGTTTAATTTTTTTTTCATTTTGAAGCGAATAGATCAAGATTTATGAGAAATATATAATCTGACGATTTCCACTAGCCAAAGTAACAAAGAAAATGATAAAGTTTAATTCAATTATAGCTGCTCTCCCCGCCGATGAAAAGGTATTATCATATGACATTTTTTTATTCTTATCATCTAAGCTTCGCATTCAATAAGTCTCTATGAGGCGCTCGAATAAATCCCGATTTAGCACCGTGAGATCCCCTACCAAGACGTCATCTTGAAGTCTATATTTCGTATCTTCATTCGAAACTGATGATTAATGTAATAAATAACACTAAATAACTTTGCCAACTGATCTGTGAAAACAACTCCCTACTTGTTACGTACGATGAATTGGAGCGAAGAGGTACACACACGCACGTCACGTCTTTAAATATATTTATTTGCAACTAAAAAATAAAAATCCGTGCGGGCCGGTTATATTAAAATGTTTACGCGTAGTAAGAAAGAACGTATGAATGAAATAGCGTAAACACATGGTGCTTCTAAAGTAATACAATACTTAGTATTTTTGCAGTCGATTGTACCTTTCCTTATGTTAAAAAGTAAAGCATCAGGGTCTTATTCATAAAAACATCCATCCTAAAGTTACGTAAATAAAAACAAACATTTTTAAACGTCATGTACCGGTATAAAGTCCGCGCCACCAAAGAAGTCCCGTGAAAGCCGCGCTTCAGTCGCCATGAACACTCAAATTTGAGCTTTATGTCTAAAAACACAACGAATTTAAAGCTTTAGTTTCGTGTTTTTCAAATCATTTAAGTTGAAAGATCTAGCGTTTTCTGAAGTATGAGGAGTTAAAAGGTGTCTTGTAAAGCAGAGCTCTTGTGATCCCACTGGTATTGCCAGGCGGCGTCAATAGCTCACCATCTTAAACCTGTTTATTTGTTTAACATGATTGTGCTACGAACTCCGAGTATTTGCAGTAGAGAGTGAGCCGGCTTACTGCGCTAGTCAAGCTGATTGCGACCAGTTCTGATTTGTCCGTACGTTATAACGCCGTTATTATAGTGTACTCGATTTTTATGAATAAGACACTAAGCCTACCCTAACCTAGTAGCGGGGTTTTTGCCCTCCAGTGGCAGAGAGTTAATTACCACGCTTGTACACACAGCGTCATGTGGAGTTACCCTTGTTAGACTTTGGACATGCTAAGGGTTACTTGAAACCGTTTGTACGCTTTTATATTAAATGACTGAAATTTTTTTTTAGAGTTGGCGCTACAGCTCTGTGCCGCAGGTCCACGCAAGGTCGGCTGAGAGGCTCGTTCTCCCAGCGTTTAGGTACGTAGAGCGTTCACCACAAGCCTAGATAACGGTCATTCGCGTGAACGGGCCGTAATGGTCAAAATAACCGACCAGCCGCTAGCCGTTCTGTTCACCACAAAAAATCCAACTTTCAAAGACTGGTAAGTGAATATTGAAACTCAACTAAAACGAAAAGTCAGATTATCATATTTTTAACACGATTTTTGGTATCATTCTATTTGGTAGAATAATATAATGCTTTTAAATCAATAAATACTTTATTTTTTCACCTTAAAAAGTCATAAGTAGTAAAATTATGTGTTTGCCTAGGGAGTGGAGCCCGAAATGTTAAAAATAGATCCGGTTTATTAGTTAACAATTTAAATCAATTTGCGTCGCTAGTGCGTCACACCCGTAATCCAAGCATTCCCTTTTAGGTACCGCCTATTGAATGTCTCTGTTCTTCTTGTGCAAACAGCCACACATCAGGTTACCACAATCTGTCAAATTTGAACCAAACATTTGTTTGACATTATGGTGAGAATCGCCTGGAGAAAGGAGATCTTTTATATATTTTTGGTCCAAATATAGAAATGCCGGCCAAAAAGAAATTTTGCTTAGAACTTGTCCCCTGGTGAAGATTTGGCATAACAAAAAAAATCTTTTGGATAATTCCTTAGATTAAATCAAAATAGCGGATAGCGGGTGACTTGTCTCTACCGCGTGGACCGCATTAATTAGGTCCCCGTGGCCTAACTTCACGTAGACTAACGCACTCGCAAAATGGCGAGCCTGGCAAGCGGTCGTGTCGCACAAACACATTCTTTATTTATTTATTCTTTATTGCACAAGACGATAAACTACAATTGGCGGACTTAATGCTATACAGCATTCTCTACCAGTCAACCATTAGGCGATGCAGAAATATGTATGTCGGCTAAATAATTTTATATCCATAAACGTACATGTGAGTAATATATAATATGGCTAAATATACCTACATAACTATATAATACAATAAACCTACTTATACTACAATTAACATAATTGTTTTAAATGGGATAAAGGTTACCAAAATGTCTGTGCGCTTAAAAGCGTTGTACTAATTATTCAAAAAGAAAAAACGAATCTCATGGAATCACATTTCACTCATAAGTACAAAAAAGTTTTAATTTCGCATGATATTTCTAAAGTCATTTAATGTTTTGATCACCATTTTGCAGAGCGAGATAGAAATACACGATATATTTATGTGTGACGATATAATTGATATCACGTCACACAGCGATATAGCGTCAGCATAAAAATATCAAAAAATATAATTGTAAAATGTGTAACAAAAAAATTAAAAAACCGACTTCATTAAAAGGAGGAGATTATCAATTCGTCGGGATTATTTTTATGCATGTTCCCCGATTAGGTACTAATAATTTAATAATTAATAATTCTCAGAACATCTCATTGGTTGACCTGATTCCGTTCTAAGTAGCATAAGCACTTGTGTTACAGATATCAGACAACAGAGGAACACAAATATATACTTAAATACATATATTACACCCAGACACTGAACGAACACAAGTACTGCAACTACAAGTACTGGAAGATGCCTGGATCAATTTGGAAAAATATTTTTTTTATTTAAAAGATTATGGTTCCCAGGTGGTCATATTTAGCAGGTTATGATCTGACGATAGGATCCCATAATAATCGAGGGCAACACTCAGATTTTATAGACACAAGTGAACCCTGTACGGGTGAGCCCAACAAAACTCTTCGACGCGCACAATGACGCGACACAACACTGAGGATTTCCTCCTCCGTGGATCCTTCACACTCTAACGCGCCCGAAGGCGCAAACACCATGAGGGCCCACGTCAATCAAACGCGCGCGCCGGGAGACCGCTGCGCAGCTCGCGCAGGCGAGGCCGGACAGGGCCCACTGTGCGTCCGTCGGCCGTCGGATGACAAAAGTTGCAGACACATTTTACCATCCGCCGTTGCCCGGGGAACACCGGATCCCAACTGGAAAACGTTTCCGCCTGATACCAGCCGAAACTGGAATCAGGTAAGAACTGATTTCCAGTAGGGCCATACTAGGAGGTCGACGCACCTTAGCTCCCCAAACAAACTGTCCCTATTCGAAGAAAAAGTCAACGTAGTATAAATATTCAATGATGATGAATGATGATAATTTCGACTGTTATAAAAATTTGTTATCTATTTATTTTAGTTGACTCCCTGATGGTCTAGTGGGTTAAGTACCGGGCCGTGATCTCGGGGTCCTGGGTTCGATTCCCGGGTCGAGCGAAAAGTATGTTTCGAATTATTCGAACATAACTCGGGTTTGTGATCACCAATCCGCATTTGGCAAGCGTGGTGATTAAGCCTAATCCCATCATAGTAGCGATAGTTTTATTTCTATGATGGAGGCCTTTGCCCTGCAGTGGGACAGTTTATAGGCTGATACTTCACTTTTTTTACTTTACTTTGGGGCCGTCCGTTAATCACGTGATCTCTTTTTAGCATTTTTAAGAACCCCCTTTTAGACACCCCTCCCCCCCCTCCCAATATTACGTATATTTTTCGTATATACAAAGAATTTTAAAATTTTCAAAATATTACCTTTAAAAATACAAGTATAAACAATATTTTTTTGAATTTAAGGACCATGATAAAAATGTCTAGACTACGTTGCAAGTTCTTTTTGAATGCCATAAAAATAATAATAAAAGAAGAGTGTAATCATACGAAAAACGTTTGACGAAAAAATAAATACACGTGATATCTTACTCAACCCCCATCCCATCCCCCTTTCAAGCCTCACGTGTTAATGGACAACCCCTTTCTCATTTTGACATGACGCGTAGCATGCGCATAGCACGTTTGATGACTCCCTCAAGCATATGTCAAAACTAATGGGTCCGTTTTCAGTTGTCTAATTGAAGGCACGTGCTGTATCTATCTTCCGCTATTTTGATTTAATCTAAGGATAATTCTCTGAAAATGTATGAAAATGATATTTTTTACTCAAATAAAACCAAGGGTAATAACTATACAGCTTTGTTTTTTGTGAATACAGCAATAAAAAAAATCTGGCTAGCACTCGGATCAAAAAAGAGGATACCAGATATGTATACATTGATGTGTGGCTTACCGTAGAATTCGAGCTACCAAAGAAGTCCCTTGAAAAGCGCGCTTCAGTCACCATCAACATTAAATTTAAATTTGAGCTTTATGTCGATAGGCTCAAGGAACCTAAAATGTTAGTTCGGTGTCTTGCTTGTGTTTCTTTCGTGGCGCAGGTCTACATTCTAATTCTATGGCTTTTTTAAATACGGCTCTACCCGAAGATAATTCACCAATGTCAAGTTACTTATTGAGAATAAGTAGCTAGTCAACAGTCGAAGTCAGTCAATGTCACAGTCACTCAATAAAACGTCGGTGTTGTATGTTTTATCGACCTACGGATTCAGCGGGTATCACTCTAAAAGCCATCGCAGGTTTTAAGACTCTATTAGGCAAGTTGTCACGAGACAACTCACTTGACACACAATAGCAATGTTAAAAAGGATACAATCCAACTATTCTTTTTATTAGGATCACTTTGCGGCACTTCACTGCACAAATAAACACCAGACACTAATTTAAAACTCTTGAATTGCATCAGCCCTCGCGGCTTGTTTTAGCCCTACCCGCCGAATTCTATAGTTCGTTGCGTGTTTGTTGTAGTCAAGTTTTGTAGAAATTAATGTAATTTATGATAGTGACTGAATGCTTCATGGTCGCCACAGATTATTGCGTAGGTGCTATCAAAACTACTCATAACATTAGATAATAGTTTACACCAGGCAATGACCAGCCCTGAAGAAGAAAGCAAAGAAACGCGTTTTTCAGGGCTTAGAAATGTTGAAATAAATCTTTCTTCAAATTTTTATCATTCAATATTTAAGGACTAAATGTTGGTAAAATTTCAGATGCTCGGAGGTCTGAAGTGTGAGCATCTGCGAGCGGCAATCAACAATCGGCGGCGACAATCTGCGATCACTCTGAACAAGAATACGGGTATCTGCTATTTTTAAACCTAAGTCTACTTTCTATTTCTTTAGAAATAAGCAAAATCAAAATGTGTTACAATCAAATTGAAGACAATCAAACTGAAAATTCCTACTTAAATATTCCTGTTCGTTGCATTCAGGTAAATTACCCAATGGTTTGTTGTGAATAAAGTTGTGAATCTAGAGATTATTCATATTAATGCAAACGCTGTAACCACTTCCGGTGCAATGTAGCTCATTGCCTAAATGTATGTACGCATTATAATATCGAAACATCAAACTAACTAGAATTAAAATACATACGTTTAAATAATAAATGCATATTATGCCGATACCGAAGCGTTGAATGCAGATTTTCAGACTTGAATGAAGCCAGCCACCCACCGTGATCAAAGTAAAAAAAAAATATTTATTTGCATAGGCACATCACTAACAAATCGTGTTTAATCTACATGTTAATACATACCTATATTTGTTGATTCATAAAATATACTAAAAAAATAAATGAACATAATGTGATTCTACCACCAGCTTGGAAAGTTGTTTCTTCTCGAGAATATCCGGCAAGAAACTTGCCAGCTACTCTTTTTAATCGCCAAACTTAAATACAATGTTGTATCATCATTATTACAAAGCAATACGGTTTAATTGTAACACAAAATAAAATAAAGGAAATAATTAAATAAATATTATGAAGTAAACCGAAGCAGACCAGCCCCCAAAGATGGCACCTGTTCACAAGTATGACGTATGTGTCAGCCATCATTTCACTCAACCATACTAGAGGGAATGCAATGACCCGCCACATAGCGCCACCACCTCAGAGACATTTGAGTCAGCATGACTACTTAGGTTCCTCTCATAGGTCACAAAGAGTAGTAGTTACTTAATCCAATACTAATAAACTGCAGTTGGGTAGTGATGGGTAATTGACTAACGTTTACAATTAAGCAGGTCGCCCACACAACAGTTGGAGCGGGGGCGGCTTGGCGTCGGTATTATGATGCGTACCCCAAAAGTTATAAGTTGGTGTACTTAGGATGCGCTGAAAGATTCCGGAATAGAGTAGAAAATATATTTATTGATGAATAAATATTTATAAAGTGTACGCAGGTAGGAATATATTAAGATGGTTAGGGCTCGGATAAGTATGTACTACAAAATCCAAAATATGTACATGTAATATGGACCAAAAGCTTTAAAATATGGAATAAGTATGGATCAAAAACCTAAAAATATGGAAAAAATATGGAGTATGGATGGTAAATCAGTGGGTACGAACATGCGCTTTCTTAAAATGGTAGGTCGTAGATTCAAATGCACCTCCGATTTTCTCAAATATGTGCATATTTCTATTTACTCAGCGGTGAGGAAACCTACACGTTTCGAAAACTTGTTTGGACTTGTACCTAACCATGATCCAGAATTCTAGATGATCTAATTCCCCTGCCAAAGTTTTGCGGTCCAGATATCAGAAAATCCTGGATCATGGTCCAAGCGCAACTCGGGCTTCGGAGCGGTAGCTTGAAGCAACCGAGGAGAAACACGTTAGTGAGGGGGTAAAAAAATCGATTACTATTTTATAAAATAATATACTTATTTAACCATAATAAAGGCGTACAAAAGTGACGACCCCATTGTCCACTGGTCAGTCTTCCCAGGGCAGCGTTGTGGCGCGCTGAATGATGTCCCTTGGTACCCATATCCCCAAAGAGTTCATCAGGTTTATTGGTCAGCTGGAGTTGACCCTAGCAGGAGCCGAAGGACTCTCGCCTCTGGCTTGCCTTCACCGGCCGTCCAGAGTGGGATGTCAGAGCTATATGCTCGCAGGGTGGAGTGAAAGATGCATAATCGCGCGGTCATCTAAAAGAAAAAGTGAAATTCCATGAAACTTGACGTGCTCAATCAAGGTCGAGGGGGTATTCC
>CM032465.1:5387513-5424876 GCA_019059595.1 Marasmia exigua | reverse complement strand
CCAATCTTCCCTTCCGACATTCCACAAGCAGCTCCACACCCCTTTTTGCAATTGCAAAATAACATTTGCAGTAGACTATCCGGTGCTGGTAATTGGTTCATGGTTATTGGGATGAACATGTTATTGAGATACTTCCACCCCCAATCTCCAATATTTATGTCGTTTCCTAACCATATCTGGGTTTGCAGGTACACTCTTTTCAGGTGTTCAATTGCGGATCCAGATAACATGTGGTCAATGGTATTTTCAGCGTATATGGTAGAAAACACTTCTTTTATTCCACTTCCAGCCATAATATAACCGATGGATCCCATGTAAGACATAAGAGTATGAAATGAACCTAATCTCACGATAACCAATATTTCATCAGATAAACAAACTGCGGAAGCTATATCCCGTGTTTTCATATACAGAGGTTGATCGAACGTTAAAATGCATGTCCTCATGCTCGACTCCTTAGCATTATCTACGGATGTTTCCATAGCTGTGTAAATAGTGTTATAATCACTTGGAGCTGCATTAATGAATGGTAAAAAAATTATCAATGACATATCAAAATCATGTGCGTTCGTTAATAAATTCATAAATCCATTCCACCCTAGAAATTTATTGTCATTCTTGAATTTTAAATATGTCCAAAGAATATTTAATTGTCCATTCGTAGTAAACTTTTTAATATCCGGTTCAAGTTCAGATAACTTGATTGTTATGTTTGAAAAACCTGTACCAAAAGAAGCTGGATAGATTTGTAGAGGGATATTCCCTTTTTTAACGAACTCAGATTCAGGTGGAATAGTCTTCAAACGTTTAATAGGACTTCGAGGTTGTATACCATCAGCTGGGGTCACTATTTCAATGCTTCCCATATAATGGAATGTTCCTTTCCCATCAATCGTGTTAATATTAAAATCGGCATTATCATGCACGAATTGAACAAAACTGCCAGGTTTTATTTCTGGTGGAGATGCAAAAGTTGCGGAAGCTTCGTATAACGTAGCCTCTTTGTATGAAGCACAAAAACCTAAAGAATGACAAATATTTATAACTTTTTTCGAGCCAAATTTCCTATGGAACATCACAGCCAAAGTAATATGCAAAGGTGATAGAAATGATCTCGGTCGTACAGCAGATATTATAGCATGTGCGATAGATTTACATTTTTTTTCATAAGCAGGAATTGTGTCTACCTTATTTTTTTTATCTTTTATAATTATTTCTGACAATAAAAACTTTACAGATTGCGGAATTTTCATTATCGTAAACTTGAGCTCTTATGTCCCTTCTAATAATTTCGCTGGCCGCTTTTAATATGTGAAATTCCTCTTCTTTTTTATTATTGTGTTTTTGATTGTACCAATTTTCTATTAATATATCGTGGTTAATATTTTTAAAACATATGATGGTATTGGATCCAAATTTAGGCGAAATGACAATGTCATCGTGATAGCGGTCTATAAGTCGTTTTCTAATAGTCTTTTCATCCGGGATATGCTCTGTAGTTATAACATTTTTTAACTCTTGCATGGTGAATTGGATGATTCTAGTTTCGTTCAGAAATTGTATTTATACTCTATGGATCTTAAATCAGGTGCAAAAAATTGTTAAACGAGCGCGCTCGGCATTTTCAATTAAAAAGTAAAAAAATTGAAAGCACAAAAAAATTCATTCACTGTAGCAATTTTCCGAGGTCAAAACCCCCAGGCGCTCCACTAGAGTACCTAGATGATGTTCCTTTTGTGGTGAATGTTAGTTGCGAATGAATCATCTTATGAGTGATTATATAAATAAGTATGCATGTGGTATAGGTATATAACTGTGAGATGTTTAATAGTTTCGTTTCATTAAATATTTTTTCTGTCATAGTGATATAAAAATTTTATAATTCTATTATTCACCACTTGTAGCTTTTGCAAGTTGGTTTTAGCAGCTGTCCCCCATATCTCTATCAGGTAAAGTAAATGAAGTTTCACTAATGAATTATAAATCAAAAGCCGAACTTTTTGTGGAATACAGTGCGTCATATTATACAAAGAGCCCTTTCCACGTGAGATTTTTATTTTGAAAACAATTAAGATCAAAAAAAGATTAAACGATTAAAAAAGGTATGTAATAATTTAATTTCAATCGCAACAGTACTTTGCAAAATCTATTAAAAACAACAACGTCGCGGACTAACAAATTTTGAAAATTGAGTCGCGGCCGAAGCGGACCGCTTAATGAGCGTAACAGCCGGATCCAACTACGAGTATAGTCCGTAAAATGTAGCTTAAGGTGACGGGTAGGGCACACTTGCGACGCCAATCGATTTTAATTTTTAGCTACTAAACCGGATCTATTTTAAACAATTTTGGGGTCACAACCTGTCTGCGAACACTTATACTATTTATTAAATAGCCTTGCACAAATTTAGGGTCCGTTTTTTTACGCAAAAAAATTATTCACGCCTAAAGTGGCCGCTTTTGGCTTGAATAAATTTTTCGCGTACGCGTTGGACCCAACATTTGTGCATGGTTATTTAATAAATAGTATAAGTATTTGCCGAGAGGTTGTAACCCCTAAATTGTTTAAAATAGAACCGGTTTAGTAGCTTAAAATTAAAATCGATTGGCGTTGCTAGTGTGCCCTACCCGTCACCTTAATTAGAATTATATTATATATTATAAGGCTTGTAGTTTTAAAAATCCGGCGATGTTCGACCCGTGAAGGCGATTAAATATAATTAATTTTTTTCGACAAAGCCGCTGTAAATATTTTTCGTCAGTAAAAATATGACGGTCGTTTTAGTTTTTATTGGTACTGAGTCCGGGTGGATTAATTTATTTGGAATCAATGAAACTTGGCTGAAATGATAAACCTTACGCTTATTGAAATATACACAGCTGTCATTCTAATCAAGCTATTTTACCACAGTATATCCAGTAACTCATCTAAATTCTGATTTTTAATACGGTATTTGACAAATTTTTTTTGTAATCTCGAAACATCGTTGAAAGAATTATATGATTCTCATTTAAACTACCTGAAATATCACAACTTCAAAATCACATTATTTTGGGCAAACCCAAAAAGCTCCATACAAATGGCTACTAAGATGTGACGTCACACCTAAGTATTTTGTATCCATTTCATTTGAATTTTGTTTGGCAGCTATGTTATTAAATGTATTAATAAATTAAATGTGTATAATGCAGGCATTCTATACAATACCTAGGAAATGTATAGAATGCCGGAGTCGTCCAGGCAATTTGTGAAATGATATTGAATGTTCTAACTATTTTATACTTTACCTAGGAAATGTATGGTATACCTAGGCATTGTATAGAATGCCGGTTGACGCAAGTGAGACAGGTACTGATTTGATGAGACCTATCCTAATTTCAACTTCCACCAGCAGACGGCGCTGATGATAAAAGATTGTGTACTATTTATTGGTTGGTATGGCTAAGTATCTACGTGTTTTTGCGTAGACAGCGTTTGTCACATAGCAGTTCCCTTCGGATAAACATTTAGATTTACAACGTACAGTCAAGTGCACTTAGAGCTGGAACATTTTGACATTTCCACCTCCCTTATCTTCTGCGCCATTAGGACAAAATTGAATGGCAAGTCTACGTGCACTTGACTGTACCAAAAAATTGCTGCAGAAAGTCACTGTTGGCGACAGCTACAACCATCCTTTTTGATAGTGTCTATGTTTTATATTTCCTTTACTTCTATATTGATCCGAACTTATTTTCAACACAACATGGTGATGACATTGCGGTGGAGGCGGAGTACATAAAGAAAATTAAAGATGCCGAGCGACCGTCGGCAGATTGTTCACCATTAAAATGAACTCAAAAGGCCCGAGATTACTGCCCTGACTTACCCCCGATCTAGTGAAATAGGGTTCTGAGGTGTAACCTGCAAATTCCACATACTGCTGACTATTCCCCATAGGTATAACTGGCAAACAGCTGCAACAACCGCGGGGTTGACGCCCGCTAACTTCCTAAGCTTATTATATCTATAACACTTATTACAAAAAACTGTTCTGATACCGGTTTGAATACTAAACTAGCAAGTTCATGATTATTACGAAATAATGTTAGTTCTTAAATTTTTAATACAAATTCTCGACGAACTATAGATCACTTAGTACCGCAGGATACTGTCAAAATTGATCGAATCATTCAATTATTCGTTCAATGACAATTCTTTTTACATAACCTTATTTTGTTTTCTGAAGTAAAAATATTTTAGAATTGTTTTTAAGCAACAATAAAATAAAATATTGACCTAAGTAAGGGTTCCAAGTAATATGCATGGGAATTGCTTATATTTTTGGGATTAAATCCAAAAAATAAATTGACTACCTACTTTCTCACAAAGAACTGTCACAGGGATAAGTTGAGATGGTTACTGAATCGATATTTTGAGGTTATTATTTTAGTAGAAACAATAATTCGTCTTTGGTCCATTTTCTCTTTCTCGTTTTTGTATAATGTATGTACCTATTTCGGTTTCAGTTTGAAATAACTTTAATTACTCATTAAAACATATAAACTAGTATATAAACAGCAAAATAAAAAATATATATAAAAGGCCTACTATGAAAAAACAGAACACCGGGCGACAAACAAAATCAACTTAACTGAGACAGAGACATGACCGGCACAAAATATTCTACCGGTCAGTTTGCGCATTGAATATTGACCGATGGTCCAAGTCAAAGACTAACGTCTTTGACTTGCTTTATAAGGTGATCGAATAGTTTCCTTTTAAATATGCGCAACGTATTTGCATCCTTTATTTCAGTGGGAAGTTTGTTATATAACTTTGCTCCCGCAAATGTTATAGAATTTTTACCGTAATTAGTGCGGACATTGGGTAGTACCAGATGGTTTGCGCGGCGACATGAGTAATGGAGCGCCTGGAGCGTCAAAATCATAGAAACCTCAGACTTCCGTTACAGTGGATGAAAAAAAAAATAAAAAAATCGAATGTTTAGCTAATAACATAAATAATGTTCTAAGAACGGCGAAAGATTTTAAACACCATTCCACTTTGACTATTCTTTACTTTGCCTTTGTTCGATCTGTTTTGGAATACGGATCTGTAATCTGGAATCCTCATTATAAAAAATATTCTGAGAATATAGAAAGAATACAGAATAATTTCTTAAAGCATTTGAGATTTATATGTGACAAGGAGTCTAGGCCTAAGTCTATACCCTCGTTGGCATTGCGCCGAATGGAAAAAGATCAAATGTTCCTGTACAAAATTTTGAATGACTACATTGATTCTCCTTTTCTATTAAGAAATATATTTTTAAGGTGTCCCCGGTTAAACTCTCGTCACCATCAGCTATTTAGTGTATCGTTGACTTCAACCAATTATGCCCGTAACACCTTTCTGTTGCGCTCCTGTCGTAATTATAACAGCGATTTTTGTGACTTAGATCTATTTAACACTACACTGCGAGCGTACAAAAAGGCTGTTGTGGGTAAATTGTCTCCTGATTTTACAAAGTAGATATTTGTCAATTGCTCAATTATTCCTTTTTGTTTATATTACGAACATCATGTTGCGGTTTTTATGATATTAGTTATTAGTGGAAACTTAATTGGTTTAAGATTATGTTTTTGTGTGTTATATAGTGTTATTTTAAGTACGGTATGTTTCCTTACAATAAAGAAAATAAAAAAATAAAAAAGTTTACCAATTTAAAATTTGTGCTTTTGATTTTAAAATAAAAAAATGGATAATTATAATAATTCAAATAGTATGAGGCATATTATTGTGTAAAATGATTTTGTATATGAAAATTAAGTTCAGGTATATTTTTATATATGCATAAATGTGAGTAAATGTAGTAATTCAAGGAAAATCGGAAAAAAGGTAACATTTAAAATATTTTTTTTGTTTATTAAGGCATTTTACATTATTGATATATATCAAATATTTTCTTCCACTTCAGTCATTTTAATGGTAGGTAAAGTATTAAGGCAGCTATCTCCGTTACAATGTAAACATGCTGCACTACAATATAAACCACTCTTCCGACATCCACAAGCAGCTCCACACCCCTTTTTGCAATTGCAAAATAACATTTGCAGTAGACTATCCGGTGCTGGTAATTGGTTCATGGTTATTGGGATGAACATGTTATTGAGATACTTCCACCCCCAATCTCCAATATTTATGTCGTTTCCTAACCATATCTGGGTTTGCAGGTACACTCTTTTCAGGTGTTCAATTGCGGATCCAGATAACATGTGGTCAATGGTATTTTCAGCGTATATGGTAGAAAACACTTCTTTTATTCCACTTCCAGCCATAATATAACCGATGGATCCCATGTAAGACATAAGAGTATGAAATGAACCTAATCTCACGATAACCAATATTTCATCAGATAAACAAACTGCGGAAGCTATATCCCGTGTTTTCATATACAGAGGTTGATCGAACGTTAAAATGCATGTCCTCATGCTCGACTCCTTAGCATTATCTACGAATGTTTCCATAGCTGTGTAAATAGTGTTATAATCACTTGGAGCTGCATTAATGAATGGTAAAAAAATTATCGATGACATATCAAAATCATGTGCGTTCGTTAATAAATTCATAAATCCATTCCACCCTAGAAATTTATTGTCATTCTTGAATTTTAAATATGTCCAAAGAATATTTAATTGTCCATTCGTAGTAAACTTTTTAATATCCGGTTCAAGTTCAGATAACTTGATTGTTATGTTTGAAAAACCTGTACCAAAAGAAGCTGGATAGATTTGTAGAGGGATATTCCCTTTTTTAACGAACTCAGATTCAGGTGGAATAGTCTTCAAACGTTTAATAGGACTTCGAGGTTGTATACCATCAGCTGGGGTCACTATTTCAATGCTTCCCATATAATGGAATGTTCCTTTCCCATCAATCGTGTTAATATTAAAATCGGCATTATCATGCACGAATTGAACAAAACTGCCAGGTTTTATTTCTGGTGGAGATGCAAAAGTTGCGGAAGCTTCGTATAACGTAGCCTCTTTGTATGAAGCACAAAAACCTAAAGAATGACAAATATTTATAACTTTTTTCGAGCCAAATTTCCTATGGAACATCACAGCCAAAGTAATATGCAAAGGTGATAGAAATGATCTCGGTCGTACAGCAGATATTATAGCATGTGCGATAGATTTACATTTTTTTTCATAAGCAGGAATTGTGTCTACCTTATTTTTTTTATCTTTTATAATTATTTCTGACAATAAAAACTTTACAGATTGCGGAATTGTCTCATCAATATCTTCAAGCATTTTGTCACTTGCTGTGTAATTTTCATCATCGTAAACTTGAGCTCTTATGTCCCTTCTAATAATTTCGCTGGCCGCTTTTAATATGTGAAATTCCTCTTCTTTTTTATTATTGTGTTTTTGATTGTACCAATTTTCTGTTAATATATCGTGGTTAATATTTTTAAAACATATGATGGTATTGGATCCAAATTTAGGCGAAATGACAATGTCATCGTGATAGCGGTCTATAAGTCGTTTTCTAATAGTCTTTTCATCCGGGATATGCTCTGTAGTTATAACATTTTTTAACTCTTGCATGGTGAATTGGATGATTCTAGTTTCGTTCAGAAATTGTCTTATACTCTATGGATCTTAAATCAGGTGCAAAAAATTGTTAAACGAGCGCGCTCGGCATTTTCAACTAAAAAGTAAAAAAATTGAAAGCACAAAAAAATTCATTCACTGTAGCAATTTTCCGAGGTCAAAACCCCCAGGCGCTCCACTAGAGTACCTAGATGATGTTCCTTTTGTGGTGAATGTTAGTTGCGAATGAATCATCTTATGAGTGATTATATAAATAAGTATGCATGTGGTATAGGTATATAACTGTGAGATGTTTAATAGTTTCGTTTCATTAAATATTTTTTCTGTCATAGTGATATAAAAATTTTATAATTCTATTATTCACCACTTGTAGCTTTTGCAAGTTGGTTTTAGCAGCTGTCCCCCATATCTCTATCAGGTAAAGTAAATGAAGTTTCACTAATGAATTATAAATCAAAAGCCGAACTTTTTGTGGAATACAGTGCGTCATATTATACAAAGGGCCCTTTCCACGTGAGATTTTTATTTTGAAAAAAATGAAGATCAAAAAAAGATTAAACGATTAAAAAAGGTATGTAATAATTTAATTTCAATCGCAACAGTACTTTGCAAAATCTATTAAAAATCATCAACGTCGCGGACTAACAAATTTTGAAAATTGAGTCGCGGCCGAAGCGGACCGCTTAATGAGCGTAACAGCCGGATCCAACTACGAGTATAGTCCGTAAAATGTAGCTTAAGGTGACGGGTAGGGCACACTAGCGACGCCAATCGATTTTAATTTTTAGCTACTAAACCGGATCTATTTTAAACAATTTTGGGGTCACAACCTGTCTGCGAACACTTATACTATTTATTAAATAGCCTTGCACAAATTTAGGGTCCGTTTTTTTACGCAAAAAAATTATTCACGCCAAAAGTCGCCGCTTTTGGCTTGAATAAATTTTTCGCGTACGCGTTGGACCCAACATTTGTGCATGGTTATTTAATAAATAGAATAAGTATTTGCCGAGAGGTTGTAACCCCTAAATTGTTTAAAATAGAACCGGTTTAGTAGCTAAAAATTAAAATCGATTGGCGTTGCTAGTGTGCCCTACCCGTCACCTTAATTAGAATTATATTATATATTATAAGGCTTGTAGTTTTAAAAATCCGGCGATGTCCGACCCGTGAAGGCGATTAAATATAATTAATTTTTTTCGACAAAGCCGCTGTAAATATTTTTCGTCAGTAAAAATATGACGGTCGTTTTAGTTTTTATTGGTACTGAGTCCGGGTGGATTAATTTATTTGGAATCAATGAAACTTGGCTGAAATGATAAACCTTACGCTTATTGAAATATACACAGCTGTCATTCTAATCAAGCTATTTTACCACAGTATATCCAGTAACTCATCTAAATTCTGATTTTTAATACGGTATTTGACATTTTTTTTTTTTGTAATCTCGAAACATCGTTGAAAGAATTATATGATTCTCATTTAAACTACCTGAAATATCACAACTTCAAAATCACATTATTTTGGGCAAACCCAAAAAGCTCCATACAAATGGCTACTAAGATGTGACGTCACACCTAAGTATTTTGTATCCATTTCATTTGAATTTTGTTTGGCAGCTATGTTATTAAATGTATTAATAAATTAAATGTGTATAATGCAGGCATTCTATACAATACCTAGGAAATGTATAGAATGCCGGAGTCGTCCAGGCAATTTGTGAAATGATATTGAATGTTCTAACTATTTTATACTTTACCTAGGAAATGTATGGTATACCTAGGCATTGTATAGAATGCCGGTTGACGCAAGTGAGACAGGTACTGATTTGATGAGACCTATCCTAATTTCAACTTCCACCAGCAGACGGCGCTGATGATAAAAGATTGTGTACTATTTATTGGTTGGTATGGCTAAGTATCTACGTGTTTTTGCGTAGACAGCGTTTGTCACATAGCAGTTCCCTTCGGATAAACATTTAGATTTACAACGTACAGTCAAGTGCACTTAGAGCTGGAACATTTTGACATTTCCACCTCCCTTATCTTCTGCGCCATTAGGACAAAATTGAATGGCAAGTCTACGTGCACTTGACTGTACCAAAAAAATGCTGCAGAAAGTCACTGTTGGCGACAGCTACAACCATCCTTTTTGATAGTGTCTATGTTTTATATTTCCTTTACTTCTATATTGATCCGAACTTATTTTCAACACAACATGGTGATGACATTGCGGTGGAGGCGGAGTACATAAAGAAAATTAAAGATGCCGAGTGCGCGGAGGTGGAGGATCGCGCTCAGCTCGCGGCTATCGAGGCCGAGGCGAGGCGCAGTCGCCGCTCGAGCCGCGGCAGCACTCGGTCAGGACACGCCAGAGCAAGCGAGTGGCTTGTTGCCACTACTCCACGGGGAGCTAACGATTTTTCCTTGCAGGAGTGCTACGTCCTAACACAACGAACAAGTTGCGACTTGCTTACGGGGTAGTCTCGCTCGCCGCGCACTCGCCTTCTTCCCGTGGTCGTTCATTTTACACTTTTCCTGATGCGTTTCGGGCATTTTATACAATACCTAGGCAATGTATGAAATGAATCGTATTATACACATTGCCGGAACGTTTTATGCAATGTACAATGCCTAGGCATTCTATACAATGCCGGATTACACACATTGCCTATAACAGCTATATTAAATGTTTCGTTTATGTCAATGGTTCTATTATATATTAAAAAAAAGTCATATCTCCAAACGTATTCTTTTGCGCTCTGTAAATTTTAATTTATTTTACTGTAAACAGATGTGCTCGGTGTGTCAGTGTAGTGTGCATTTATTATCCGAGCGGTCTTGCAGTTGTTTTATCCGACTACACTGGCTAGGGATCGTCAGAATAACGGTAAAACAAGTCATCTCAATCGTGATTATCATTGTTTACATTCTTCCGACACATTCTGAGTCATCATCATAGAATACTTATACTTTTACGAGGTCATCATAGTGGTGTCAGTTGCGTTTGCAAACACATACAAAATCTACACCATCACCATCAAGCGACGCCACCGCCCCGTATTGCCGCCAGCGCCCCCTGTCTTGATGACACTGCAACGCCCCGTATATTGACGCTAGCGCCGCCTATTAATATTAGTGACTCCTCTTTTCACTAGTGGTACTTACTGGCGCCAGCAATCACAATAATCGTAAGGGTAGACAGGTATTTTATAGGCGATAAGGCGCAAGGCATCACTATGAATTGCAGTACATGTAAGAAAGAGCTGCGTGGTAAGGAGCATATAAAATGTCGATTATGCATTTGCAAACATCACTATCTATGTTTAAATATAGATAAACAACAATTCGTTTCATATAAAAAAGGAGCAACTGTTGGCCTGGATATGTCCTGCATGTAATAATGTCACTAGATGTGCACCCTCCAATGACAACACACCTGTACGTCAAAGTATTCTCTCACGCAGTGATGAAGCTATGAATATATCCTGTGATGCGCTAGACGTCCAGGCTCGGCTGGCTACTAATGAATCCGCTATAACATTAAATGAGGAAGTCACAATGGACAAGATAAGTGCTCTCCTAGACGTCAAGCTCAATGCAAGTCTCTCGGCTTTCATGGATAGCTTCCGCAGGGCTCTTCGGGATGACGTCTAAGAAATGGTTCAGAGTGAAATTGAATCAATGTTAAGTAGTGTAAGAGACGATTTCAGCAACACTACTGATTTCATTTGTGCAGAGCAGAAGACGCTACGATCTGACATCGACAAGATTATAGATAAGATAAGCTGTCTCGAGAAAGAGAAATCGAACCTAGAAGCAGATATTTGCAGACTCAACGCACGTATAGTCAGTATTGAAAAAAATATCCCGAAATTGTAACATCGAACTGCAAGCGGTCCCGGAACATAAGAACGAGAATGTGCATGCAATGTTAAAAAAATATGTGATGTTGTTAAAGCTCCTATACAGGACTGTCACATCACCGCCTGTCGAAGTGTGGCCAAAATTAACCCAGCATCTAATAGACCACGCAATATAAGTGGCTACTTTCTCCACGCCACGTATCAGAGATTTAGTATTGTCACAAAGGATTCAATAAAAAGCTGCCTGGCTTAAGGTCGCTCGATCTCGACATCCCTGGCGAATCATGTAGGATCTATGTATCTGAGCACCTTTCGCCGGATTAAAAGTCTTTACACGCAGGCTAGGAAAACTGCCAAAGAATGTAATTACCAATTCGTGTGGATAAGATACGGCCAAATATATGTGGTACGCAAGAATGACTCTTCTGGGGCAATACTGATTAATAGCACAGATTCTCTAAATAAGTTACGTCACTAACTGCATGTTCCTCATATTCTATTTTTTTTGTGTTAAATACATCTAAGATAATATATTTAGTCACTGTTTAATTTTAAAATGTTGAATGTCTTTTATCAAAATCTAGGTAGGGCAAAATCTAAGATAAAGGATATTAGAGCCTAGTCATAAATGATTACGATATTGTTTGTATGACTGAAACAAATTTTGACAGCAGCGTTTTTGACGACGAGTCTAGTTTTCAGGCGAGACCGTGAGAGTACATGCTCTAAAAAGCAGGGAGGTGGAGGGTTCCTTGCTGCTGTTAATAATAATATCAATGTTACGCGACGTACATCTTGGGAAAGCAGGGTTGAGGATGTCTGGCTTACTACACTATCACATAAACCGGATGAACCTTCGCTACACATCTGTCTTTGCTACCTGCCGCCAGACTTGCCAGTTGACGATGTCGCTGCGTTCCATAATAACACGCAGAAACTGATACTCAGTTCCAATAATGGCGATAGTTTTCTTTTGCTAGGAGATTTCAATTCAGCAAACATGACATGGGCAAAGGACAGTGCGTCGACTACTCTATTGCCATCAAACCCCCTAGATCGAAGGGCTTGTTTGCTTCTGGAAACTATGCATACATGTAATCTTGGGCAACTAAATTTAATTCCTAATATGAACAATTGTTATTACTCTAGACTTAGTACTCTGCTTTTTATGTTAGTGTAGAGAAAACAGAACCTTTATGTCGCTTAGATAATCACCACTTTGCTTACCAAATTAACGTTATTGCAAATAAACAAGACAAACCCATGAAGCCTAAATGTAATAAGCGGTACAATTTGAATAGGTGCAACTACACCAAGTTAAAATCTGAGTTGAGCGGTATCGACTAGGACGCATTGCTGTCAGCGGTGGATGATGATGAGAGCGTCGATGTTTTTACGAAAAAAAAATCGGTAAAAAAACTTTTAAGTTAAACGGTTTTATCTTATGTGCACTGAAAACTAGAAAATAATAATAACAATTAGGTATTTTGATCTTCTAGTTCAGAAATATTTTAATACCAAGCAGAATAGCTTTTAGGCATATTAGACTAAAATAAAAACGTGGGGCCCATTAACTATTGCTGTAATACTTTCTTCTATACTAAGTGTGGATTGCATCGACTTACTATAATCGTAACTGGAGTTTTTGACAATCAACAACCAGCCGTGGCGGATTCACCAGCGAACGCCCAGCTCATGATCTACCAAAGTATAAAGATATGCTTTGCCATAGGTAGGATTTCATAGAGGCCCCACGTTTTTATTTTAGTCTAATATGCCTAAAAGCTATTCTGCTTGGTATTAAAATATTTCTGAACTAGAAGATCAAAATACCTAATTGTTATTATTATTTTCTAGTTTTCAGTGCACATAACATAAAACCGTTTAACTCAAAAGTTTTTTTACCGATTTTTTATTTTACAGTTTTTAGTATTTAACGGAAATGACTACGTTGAGTGCATCATTATGACATGGTTTTTTACCTGATAATTTATTACAATCTAATTCCTCAAACATAGCCCTTCCAGAGACTTGATCTGTCCTTTTAACGTCACACAATCTTGGACATAACTGTTCTGGACACGACTACTCATGCCCTCACCTAATATGCCATTTTGTAACCACGTCCATCTTGGATTTTAAATTTTGTCGTAATCACAGTATTCAACTAGTAGTAGTAGTGTAGCCCTTTCATTTGATGCCCATATTGAGGGGGTTGTGGAAGAATATGAAATCCGCCATTTTGCACCGGCGGCCATCTTAGATTTACAACGTTATTGATACTGCTATATTGTATTGTCATCGGAACTAAAGGTGTGTACCAAATTTAAGATAAATCTGACAACAGGAAGGTACTCAAATTTCAATTTCTAATTTTGACCCAAATAAATAAATACCGTACGGGTCGAGCTAAATAAAACCGTTTAAAAACTGAAGGGAAGGAAAAAAGTCCTTACTCTATTGAAGAATTTTTAAATGTGACATAAGTCAATATGTAATCTCTATAGTATTAATTATTATTGTTCTCAAATCTCTCTTAATCAGCCAGGGGTACGGATCAGACGAAGGATCGCGCACTCTGACAATCCACGAAGCCCAGGGACAGATGTTCGAGAACGTTGCGATAGTCAGAACAACTGCCAAACAGTCCCATCTCCTGCAAAGTGTCCCACAAGCGGTGGTAGCCATCTCCAGACACACAAGAACTTGTGTATATTATTCAGATAACGCCACTAACGACGCCACAGCTAATATCCATGGCATCGAAGGCTACCATCGAAAAAATAACCGAGTACAATCTCAAAATGGCGATCCGCCGGGGCGATGACGCGGTTAGGGACAAGCTTGCAAATAAAACATAAAGTATTAACATATCCCAAAACTCCCCCACTGAGGTCCTTAACTGTTGTTGATACCCATATTGGTGGGATTGATAAAAAAATGTTATCAGCCATTTGGTAGCGGCGGCCATCTTAGATTTCAATTTTTCATAGTAAATTGTATTCTACTTGTTGAGACCTTTCATTTGATACCCATGTTGATGGGATTGATAAAACCTAAGTTACCTATCTGCCATTTTGTAGAGGCCGCCATCTTGGATTTTAATTTTATATAGTACATTGTATTCTACTGGTTGATCACTTTCATTTGATACCCATATTGATGGGATTGATAAAACCTACATAATGCGCCATTTTGTAGCGGCCGCCATCTTGGATTTCAATTTTTTACAGTATATTGTATTCTGCTTGTTGAGCCCTTTCATTTAATACCCATATTGATGGGATTTATAAAACATAAATTAGCCGCCATTTTGTACCGGCGGCCATCTTGAATTTATAATGATAATGAATAAACATAATTGTATTGTCACCAAAATCCAAAGTGTATACAAAATTTCAGATTAATCGGTTGACAGGAAGAGGGTGAAATTTGAATTATACTAAATTTGACCCAAGAATAAATAATAAAACAAACGGGGTGAGCTAAATAAAACCGTTTAATAAAAATATATGAGCTTATATCAAAACACACACCACATTTTAGAAATAAATACTTGATTTATCCTTTGTGGTACAGCCAGGCTTTAATACGTTGTACTGAAGAAAAAAATAAGCGCTATAAAAAATTTGGTAATCCCCGGTAATGAAACTAATTGATTAAATGAATTAGGGAAATACTAATTAAAAGAACGGAGAGTACTTGTAGCGAGGACGTTTATTCACGGACGGAAGTGAACGAACAGAATTTTGACACATGACAGATATTAGTGATGTTCATTAGTCTTCGCTGCGTTCACATTCCAATATCCTCCCTTGAACGTAGCCCCAATGCTTTTCAGGAACTCATGATGCTTCGGTTTGGGTAAGGCCTTGGTGAGACAGTCTGCAATTATTGAGTTCGTGCTGATGTACTTTACTAAAACGTCACCAGATGCTACTTTGCCCCGTGCATTGAAACGTTTTAGGGTTTGCGGTGAAATAAAAGAGGTTCTTTCACCGACAAACTATATTTCACGAAGAGAAGGAGAAAGTGGGTTCTATTGAGCACACACAAAGTAGACCCCTTATTAACTAGGACTCCCCTGATCTCAATAGAACGTCGTGGCAGCCGTGAGTCTTCTTCCCGGTGAGTCCGGTGAAGGAGAAAGAGCCCGGCAGTAGAAGAGGTGTTCCGAGGGATCGTCCAAATGGAGTTGTTCGGGAGAACTCGTTCTAGAAGTCTCCTCTAGTAGAAAACTCCTCCAAGAAGAACCCGCAACTGAAAATGAACGGACCAGCCTGTTCACTAGTTGCCAGGGTCTGGTTGTTCGGTCTGCGTCAGGGAGCCTACGATTAGGGGTCTAAGATTTAATATCCCGACGCAGACCGCACAACGAAAAGTTATAGCGCAAAGTTAAGTGTAACTAGGCTTTATAGATAAGTAGATATACAGACAAGCCACGTCAAAGTGACGCGTTATAGCTTAAGGCTTTAATGGAATTCACAAATAGGAAAAGATTTAGGCAATTATTCAAGGCAAAAGACTAAGAGTACTTTACAAAAAAAGAGGGCTCTAAGGGCAAATTAATTTGCTGGAAATAAGTTTCAATTAGTACATACAGAATGCAAAGCAGGAAAGGTGTAACTTAGTTATTTGAGTTGTGTGTCGTGTACATAATTATGTCACTGTGTTACTGAGTACTCACTTGAAATCCTGCGGGTCTTTTCTGGAAGATTTAAAGTATAGCAGGCACTAACACGACCTGGATTCTAGAAATCAGCTGATAGAAGATGACTGAACTGTGGAGAATTTTGATTCACAGAAGTTGCGTTCGTAGTTGAGAGTCGAATGAGGCGGGCGCGCCCCCGTCAGTCGTTTTATGCGACGGTAAGATGGAAGGAGCAGATCACCGTTAGCTTTTGGCTATTGCCTTATAAGGCCGTAGAGTCGACCCGTTTTCGGAGCGTCCGTAAGCAGTGCCCTGATTGGTCACATATTCAAGTACCAACGGCTTATTACGTTCCGTTTCATCTATTAAGTGTTTTGTATAGCGTATGCTACGCGTATGCTACTAAATATCCCCCCCCCCCCCCCTCCTAAGGAATAAAAATACCCTTAGTATTTTTACTAAAGGAGGCCTAAAGCTCCTAAAACATATAAAGCAGAGGAAAAAAAAGATAGGGAGAAGAGTAGAGTTGAAGAGATGGAGTAGTAGTAGTGGAAGAGTGTAGCAGGTAATAGCAGAGAAGTAAGAAAGAAAGATACCTATTTAGGTTGTGATTAACTCCTGAAGATGGAGTAATAGTAAGAGAATAAAAAGGCGTAAGAAGGACTCGTGAGTGAGACGAGTTCGCAGCTAGTAGAGTAAATGTGCCGATTTGCCGGCCATACCCCGTTTTTCGCCGCTGGCCGTTAAAACCCGAATAATACGAAAAATATACTTCCAGACTTATTTAAAAAGTCATGTCGACTCTTAGGTAAGTAATCTAATATTAGACCTATTTAATTTTGAAGCATTGTAGTTAATAAGTTATTTCCTCAGTGAGCATCTGACAGTCGGACAGTGCCATCGTGTGCAGCAAATAACAAAAAAATAGTGCGCACCAAATTGTTACACGGTAAGTTATGAAGTCATTATACTTAGGTTAAGAATTATTTTATCATATTGTATTGTGGATGAGTTGAATTTATGTTATTTTGATTGATATGTCTAAAATATTCAGTATAATTGATCTTAATTCGATGTCCGGGTGACTAACCACAATTTTGGGAAGATTCTCTTTCTCGGCCGCCATGCCGAAAACTAAAACATATCTACATTTAAAAAAACAATCTCTTAAATTTAATGTCAGAGGTAAGTTGTTTCCAAAAGAGATAATTGAAAGACAAAATATGAGATCTTCATATTTCTGTGGTCAGATTTCGGCCACTTGTTATTGGTTATTATTTGGAAAATACTCTGTTATAGTTTTTAATTTTTGTCAGCCGAAAACCAGCTTTCAATAATCTACTTCTCGGCCCCGGTAAAATATTGTGGCCGAAATCGGGATAATTTTATTTCAGTTTTCAGTCACTGACAGTAAAATCAAGTAAATTAAGCAGGATCGTGGGTCCAATACATGAGAAGTTTGCCCTTTTTATCACTTCTTTATTTTATTTGTAATAAAATTAGGGCAAGCAGGTCTTGACAACGTTGTCTAGACTGCCGAAAACTGAAAAAAATAAGCTTAGTTTTCGGCCACTGGTATAAAAATGGCCGAGAAAAAGTTCAAATATATTTAGTTTTCGGCCAACGGCATAGAAGTGGCCGAGAATTGGTTTGAATTAATTTGGTTGTCGGCCTTATTATTAAGAGGTGGGCGAATAAGAAGCAAACCACCTTTTCAGAGAAACCTAGTTTTCTGCCACGAGTAGAAAAATTGTTCGAGAATTGGTTCATATTGGTGTGGTTTTCTACCACCAATATGAACAATAAGTTAGATAATTCATTTACTCATAGAAGGTTTTTTTAGATGCCTCCTGGAAAGAAGAAAACTAAGGGCATAAAAATGAAAGGGCTACACAACTACTACTAGTAGAATACTGTGATTACGACAAAATTTAAAGTCCAAGATGGACGTGGTTACAAAATGGCATATTAGGTGAGGGCATGAGTAGTCGTGTCCAGAACAGTTATGTCCAAGATTGTGTGACGTTAAAAGGACAGATCAAGTCTCTGGAAGGGCTATGTTTGAGGAATTAGATTGTAATAAATTATCAGGTAAAAAACATTGTAATAATGATGCACTCAACGTAGGCATTTCCGTTAAATACTAAAAACTATAAAATAAAAAATCGTGTGCACTGAAAACTAGAAAATAATAATAACAATTAGGTATTTTGATCTTCTAGTTCTAGTTCAGAAATATTTTAATTCAATTCAATTCAATTCAAATAATTCTTTATTTGCATAGGCTTGTACACAGCACTTACAAATCGTCATACATTTGAATGACTTAAAACTATTTATACCTAAGTACTTATGTATAATTTACATGTAAATACATATATATGTTGATACATAAAATATACTAAAGAAATAAATAAACATAATGCGATTCTACCACCGGCTCGGAAAGTTGTTTCTGGTCGAGAAGATCCGGCAAGAAACTCGCCAGTTACTCTTTTTAATCGCCAACTTTTTTACAATGGTTTATTATCCTCATACCAAGTCATACAGTCTAATGCAACACAAAATAGAATAAAGCAAATTAAAAGCTAAATATGAGGTAAACCGAAGCGGACCAGTCCCCAAAGGTGGCACCTGTTCACAAGTATGACGTATGTGTCAGCCATCATTTCACTCAACCATATTAGAGGGAATGTAATGACCCGCCACATAACGCCACCACCTCAGAGACATTCAAAATCGCCAGCTGATAATATTAAAATTAATTTTATTAAGTAATTCACTAAACTTTGTAACAAAATTAAGTCAATTACTGAGTTAAGTTGCCAAATAATTAGGATAAGTGTGCGCAAACCTGTAGCTTGGATAATTCCTGGAATTTCATACCGATAAATTGTTCGGAGGCAATCTGTCAAAGTGATTCGAACCTACAACGGACAAACCGGGGAAGTATAAGTGTTATTTAATCTTATAATTACATATTTCTACAATAGTATAACGATATAACTGGAATCTTGTATGTTTGAATAAACTTAATGCAAACAATAACCTTCAAATACTTAGGGGGCGTCCATAAATTACGTGAGGTGTTTTTTTAAATTTTGTGTCCCTCACCCCCCCCCTGGTGAGATGTCGTGAGATTTTATTCAACCCCCTCCCCCATCCCCCAATCTCACGTGAGATTTTTTAAAATGTGGGTTTCTTACGTAAACGCGTTGGATTGTTATTGTAAAAAGAAAAAAAAATTGCTTCGTGCTTTTATTTACGACTAGTTAAGACTAGTAATCAATATTGCTGAGAGTTATAAGTGTAATAAAAATTTAACAATAGAATATACTTAAATCGTGACTACTGTGATTAAAAAAATAATATCTACTCTAATTCAGTCCATGGAGAATCATGCGCGGTCTCAAGAGAGACTATTGGAACCAACATGTCCATATGATTTTCAGTAAAATCATCTGCTCCTTCAACTTCGTTCCGATCTAGCCACTCTAAGCCGTTGGCGCTTGCGCACAGTAACTCATTATCTCGTCTTGTGACAATCCGTGAGGGTCGCACTTTGCGGAACATACGCGCTTGCTTGAAGCTAATAGCTGGTGCAATGTGGGCTGCTCGCCTGTGCTCTGCAGCTCTTGTGATAGATGCAAAGTAAATACCGCATTCTTAAAAAAATATATTTAACCTACCTTTTGAAGGAATGCTAAAGTAGACCGAACTTTTCTCTCAGTGGCTTCCCTGAGAAACCGTTCAATCTCATGTTGAATGTGATGTATTAACTCTTCTTTCTTCGGGAATTTTTGCTTCGCTGTATTCCATAATTTTATCACATCGTCCTGGCAGGACTTCTTCGTCTTATAGACGTATCTTTTGACGTATGCGTTATAAAAATCTTGATAACTCATTTTAAATTAGTAAGAGCATGCACTGAGTCGAGTAAAACATTTACAAGAATAAACAAAGCAGGTTGGAACCTGTCCGTGTGTCGCTTGTACGCTCTCGTTCATTGAGTCGCGCGTTCGGCTGACAGTGGCGCGAAATTTAAACAAAGGACGGGCTACACTGTACCGTATAGTTGAGCTATTTGGTATAAAACAAATATGGTGGTTTGACAGTCAGTAGATGTATAACGTCGAAGTATGAATGAAATTATTCTCTTTCGAACGAATTAGTGAATAATCTTAATCGTATTACGATTACGCTTAAGATTAAATCTTAAGCATGTACAATCTGGATTAAATGGACCAAAATAGTATAATTTTTTTTTGTTTCAATCAGAAAAAAAATTGCGTGATATTTGCCGAGACCCCCCCTCTCTCCAACGTAAGATTAGATGAGATTTGACTCGACCCTCTCCCCCCCTTAAACATCTCACGTAATTTATGGACGCCCCCTTACCTACGAGGAGTTTGCAAACAGGTTATTTACTGTCCCTTTTGTTACGTGTTAAAACATTTCACAGTGCTCAGTACTGATATATGATTTTAATACTATCATCCTAAACAGACCTGAATAATTATTGTCGTCCCAAAATAATCACAAATATAGGTACTTAATACCTGTTATGCATCCAAATGTTAAAGTAAATCAGTCAACAAAACTGTGCTTCCTATTTGATTAGTACTTACAAGTACCTAAATACTATTTTATTCATTTTGAATAAAATATCTTCCCAAATTTATTTTAATATTTGAGTTCTACCCTCCATTAACCTCAACAAATATTTTATTTCCCTTTAAATATCACTTCATTGACTTACCTATAATCAATTAATTTTACAATACATAGGTACAGAACTATTTTCACATAACGACATAAATAATTTCAAATTTAGTGAAAAGAATAAATTCTTTCAACAATCTATTTATTCTTATCTAAACATTTGTTGTACTTGTCTTTGTAAATAATTCCAGGTTTGAGTATTAGTACACATTGCCAAAATGATGACTCGCAAGGCCACCACTCAACAACTGGAAATAAAACTAAGACATGCCCTTGAGGAACTGAAGGAACAAAGGGAGGAAAATAGTCAACTTCTTAGAGAACGTGAGGAAAATGAGGAGGAGTCTATGAAAATAATAAACATAAATACTCAATTAAAAACGGAAATGGCAGATATTCACACCCAGCTTATGGATGTCACCGTTCAACGTGATCACCTACTCACCATAGTCAGCAGTTTTGATGAATGTCGGAACACATACGAGCAGGCCCTAACTCGGATCCAGGACCTCGAAGTGGAGCTATGTGAAGCAAACAGGACCATCAGACTGCATGAAGAGGACAAACAATGTCAAGAGGCTTTACACACTCACAGCCTCTATGAAGAGTTGATAGGGTCACCAGCTGGACGGGAAATGTCTCATATTATCGATCATCCTTGTTCAATTAATAATCATACTAAGTTAAGTAGTAAAAATAAAATTAAAAAATATATTAAAATAAATAAATACATAAGGAAAACCAATAAATTAATTAAAAGAAAAAAATGTTTTAACAAAAACTTAGTTCTAAGAAAGGAACGTATAGATTTTATTGATAGTCTAGAATTGTATAGCATAAAATTAAAAGAAAGTAGGCTCAGGTACGAGACCGATGTTCAAGAACTGCAGGCTCAGCTTCAGCGTCTGGAGAGGTCATTAGTAGTAATAACTGGAAATTATACCTCTGCCCAGCGACAGATACATGAGCACATCCTCGCTGCAAACAGGTACATGGCCCAGTGCAGCTGCGATCTGGGTGCGGCAGACGAGCCCCAGGTTCCCACTTTGAGTAACGGCACAGACCAAGGTAAGTGCAGCCAGGGTGGCAGCCTTCCTACCCAGCACCAAGTGCCAAATAGCCTGTTAGATACTAATAGCGATTTACCGGATTGTACAATGCCTACCACCACTACTACTAGTACTAAGAATACAAATAATAATGTACTAGTATTCTCTGATTCAACAGGAGTTGGCTATGGTCCCCTTTTACACAAGCAACTCAATTGTAAAACAATGAACTATTGTTTGCCAAATGCATCGCTTACCAAAATAATAGATAACATACTTAGTTGTAATTATAATAAGGACTCTATCATTATATTAATGATGGGGAATAGGCTAGATTCAAATAAGAAAGACATTATTAAAGGATTTTCGCTCTTAAAAGAGATTGCTGTAAAGAAAATTGTTGTTTGTGCCTTCCCATTTTCTAGGCACTACTTACCAGAAAAAAATAACAGTATTCACATATTGAGTACTACATTATATAATTTAGTGACTAGTCATAGCGACCACTTTGTGTTTTATGACACAAATAAATTTATTAATTATAAGTTTATAGTGACTGGCAAAACATTTTATTTGCCTTATAATGTAAAAAAAGAACTGGCTACTTTGTTAGCATTTAATATAATTAATATATTTAGTCAGACTTTGGAAAATATTCCAAGCAATTTAAATTTAAGTTTAAGACAATAGAGGGCGCCTCTAGCAACATATTGACCAAGCAGGATCTTAATATCTTAAATCTTATTCACCAGAATATACAGGGGCTTCCTGGTAAAGAATTAGAGCTAGAATTATTTTCACAAGAAATGAATGTTGATATACTATGTCTCACTGAACATTGGTTAAATCAACATCAATTAATTGTTAGTATTAATGATTACAAAGTTATCAGTTCGTTCACGAGAGACTCAGCAATAAGAGGAGGGTCACTCATTTTGTTAAAAAATTCTCTTAAATGTAAACAACGTAAAGACATTGAGTCACTATCTATAGAACGAACTATTGAAATTTCGTGTGCAGAGCTGGAGCAGCATATTCTGCATTTTCTGCGTGTACAGACCCCCTTCTGCAATTTATGACTCATTTGAGACTAAGGTAAAGGCACCCTATTCCGAGGGGTTCTTGAAATGGCACCTAATTCCGATGTATTTAGAATAACGGTATTTTCACTCAATTCATAAGATATTTTAGTCTCTAAGGTACTTTGATCGATCAATGACTTGTCTATGCATGTTTTTACAAGCATAAAAATGATTTTATGTGTGTGCTTTTTAAGCTAATTGGTCAGTTTTACGCTAGCAGCTGACTTGACCGCGCGCTCCATACATTACGGACCATAAGCACGTGAGTAACACGATTTTTTGAATAGCGTTTTATAATAATTTTATACTGTTGTGAGTTTTTGTTAAGATTTCAATTTAAGAAGGATAATATACTTTATCAAAAAAACTAGTATTATTTACTACCAATTAAACAGAAAATAATTGTTAAAAAACCACGGCATTAGGAGCCAAATATTTTGCCAGTTTCTAATTACCGATGCATACCACGCAATTGCAATTTAATAGAGGTATGTTGTTTTTATGATTTTGAAGTCAGTATTGTGATTCCGAATACAAAGCTTAAGTTCTGATCACATTTAGTACAATTTAATTATAAAAATCTAATTGCGAGGTACACTAAGAGCTCAAATTTGCTAGTTACAGCAGATGTAAGATAGGCTATTTCGGTATTTTTTTTATTCGTTGTTAGCACAGAACTTTAAGTAAGCAATGTTTTCAGATATAATCCACTGCATGTTTTATGTATTTTAAATGTAATTAAGGAATGCTGCATTATAAATTGACCTAAAAATTGTGTACTTTTTATCACTCGGAATAACAAAACTTGATTTAGTATCCCGAAACCCTATTCCGATGTATTTAAATCGGAATAAAGTTATATGAGTTCCTAATTCCGTGGTATCAATATACGTTAAATACAGGATGTTCATAATCTTACTCAATTTATAAACTAAATATTATTGCTACTAAGCATTACATATAACTCTTGTGTGATTTTTGTAAGTAAAAAAATATATTTGCTCTTTTGAATCGAATATAGGTACTCGTTCTTATTTATTATTAAAAAACTTACACATATTTGTTTTGTCTTAGATTATGAAGCCGAGAAAAAAATACACGGAACAGGATCTGCAAAACGCTGTTAAAGCAATAAATGATGGCTGTAAAGTTTCCAGGCGTTATAATATTTTTGATAACTCCATTCCATAAGTATGATACAGCTAAAGGGTATTTTTTTATCGTATTTCGATTCCCAGTTCAACCGTCTTATTATTTGAAAATCTATGAATGCAGTTTTAATTGTTTTTAAAAATAAAATAATATATTTTTAAGTGAAGCGTTGTATCTACAATATGGCATGGCCGTGGGACGTCCTGTATAATATAATAATTAAAGTACATACGGTATGTTTGTGCCCTTTATTAGTTATATTAGAAACGCGATTGCGACTGATTTGAAAACTAAGAACAATAAATATACTTTATTTTTGAACATGATGTATCTCCTTTTCTCCTTTTTCTTTATAATTTTCTTACTCGGAATTAGGAGCCAAATAAGTCGGAATTAGGTTTTTTAAATCGGAATTAGGTGCTTTCGACTTATTTATATTTTTAAATTATTTAATCATTTTAACATACATTTACAGTCTAACTGTCAGTATATTTCAATAAAAAGATAAATAACATTTCTAATAAAAATATCCAATTCTTAAGGAACAAATAATAAATACTTAATTATGAATGTTGTATCAAGTTTAGGTAAAAATGCCTCGGAATTAGGTGCCTTTACCTTAGCATGGAAGAAGTCTTGAAAAAGGTTTGTGCAAAAAGTAAAAAAGTTATTGTGTGCGGTGACTTTAATATTAACATCCTAGAGGATTCACAGAACTCTATTAGGTTTCTGAATCTTTTTAAGTCTTTCAATTTACAACACCTTTTTAATGAACCTACAAGAGTCACCTTCACTTCAGCTACGTGTTTGGACAACATATTCTGTGATTGTAATGTAGGGGAAAAATCTATAATAAATTTCATAAACTCTGATCACAGTGGTCAGTTGGCTGTTATCGACTGTCATCGAAATGATCCGTCTACTAGTTTACATGTAGGCCCATTACTAAGGGGCGTGTAAAAAAGTTCAAGAAGAATATCAATTCCATTGAATATTGAAAATAGTGTTGATCAATTATATGAAAGCCTTTTCGAAATTGTTGAAAAGGAATTTAATGGCATCTTCACAAAGAAGACCATTAAAAATAATTCTAAAAATCAATTTAGTGACTGGGCCACTACAGGTATATACATAAGCAGAAGAAAATTGTTTGAATTATATGACATTAAGGCTAATTCATGTGATCATACAGTAATAGAATATGTAAAAAACTGTATTCTAAATGCTTCAAGAAAGTATGCGCTGTTGCTAAATCAAACTACATTAAAAACAAAATAAGTAAAGCAACTAACAAAATTAAAATCACATGGAATATCATAAACAAAGAGACTTGTAAAAACAAAACACAAGAACACAAGGTCTCTCTAAAAATCAATGGCAAACAACTTGACTCTGATGCTGATGTGGCAAATGCATTTGAGTCTTTTTTCACTAATATACCAGTGACGACGACAAGTACATTAAACTCAAGTTCACATCTTGCTGTCTCCTTGCTAAATGCAAAAGTTGACGAATGTAAAACACCTTTCAGATTTACCCATGTAACACCTGAGATAATAGTAAAAACTTTTAAAGATCTGAATATAAAAAAAAACTGAAGATCTTTGGGGAATATCCGTAGACATTTTAAAAAATATAATACTCCATATCGCACCCCATTTGGCAATGATATTCAACAGATGTGTTGACGAAGGCCAATTTCCTAACTTAATGAAGTATAGCAAAATCATACCGTTATTCAAATCAGGTGATAAAAGTAATCCTTCTAACTTTAGGCCTATTTCTATATTACCAGCACTGAGTAAGATTTTTGAAAAAGTCATATTCGTTCAGTTGCTGTCTCATTTTAAAGTTAACGACCTGCTTCATAATAAACAATTTGGGTTCACTAAAGGTAAGTCAACAACTGATGCAGGAGTTGCACTTATCAAGCATATTTTTGATGCATGGGAAAACAAGCAGGATGCTGTTGGAGTATTTTGTGACCTATCGAAAGCATTTGATTACGTTACGCACCAAACATTGTTGATAAAATTAGCTCATTATGGTGTATCCAAGATTTCATTAAGTTTGATAAATTCTTACTTGTCTGATAGAATTCAGAAAGTAAACATTAATGGGACATATTCTTCAGGCACTCCTCTATTGATGGGAGTGCCCCA
The DNA here is from genome assembly GCA_019059595.1 of Marasmia exigua. Lineage (NCBI taxonomy): Eukaryota > Metazoa > Arthropoda > Insecta > Lepidoptera > Crambidae > Marasmia > Marasmia exigua. Next base: position 5,398,592 of record CM032465.1, on the reverse strand, counting down.
AGGATCGATATTGGGGCCTCTGCTTTTCCTGATGTATATAAATGACCTTCCTTACTTTACACAAGACCTTTGTGAGGTAGTGCTATTTGCTGATGAAACTTCGTTGATCTTTAATGTTGATCGACGAAAAAGTACGTTTGACGATGTAAATGACACTCTGTCACAAGTTCTCCATTGGTTTACCACTAACAACTTACTTCTTAATGCTAAGAAAACTAAATGTGTAAAATTCACAATGCCCAATGTAAGACAGGTCAATACTAACATCACTATGAATAATGAACGTATTGAAGTCATTAATTCAACAGTTTTCCTTGGCATTACCATGGATGCCAAATTGCATTGGGGTCCCCACGTCGCAGCCTTGGCGGGAAGACTTAGTTCCGCCGCGTATGCGGTTAAGAAGATTAGACATCTGACCGATATTGAAACCGCGAGATTGGTTTATTTTAGTTACTTTCATAGTGTAATGTCTTATGGTCTCTTGTTGTGGGGGTCTGCTGCTGATATACAGACTATATTTGTATTGCAGAAGAGGGCCATCCGCTCCATATACAACCTTAGACCTCGCGATTCACTAAAAGAATTATTTAAGAGCATTAACATCTTAACCGTAGCTTCTCAATACATTTTATTTGTATTTTGTACGTGCGAAAGACTATGGATATTTTTTCGAAAAAATCTGATTGTCATGGTTTTAACACTAGAAATAAACACAAGCTCGCGATTCCAAATCTGAAACTTCAAAAAATTAATAATTCATTTGTTGGTCAAAGTATTAAAATGTACAATAAGTTGCCACAAAATGTTATTGAGTTACCAACGCATAAATTTAAATCTCACGTGAAAGCCTGTTTAATGAGTAAAGGATACTATAAAATTGTAGACTACTTAAATGATAAGGATTCATGGACATAATGACCTCCATGCCTGCACACTTGTAGCATTTTCATATATATTAACAGAAATTATTAATATTATATAATTACTGAATTTTAATAAATTAGGCTCAGCAGCATTTATTACTGTATAAAATTGATTTATATTGATTATTCAATAATTGACAGTGGGGCCCATTAACTATTGCTGTAATACTTTCTTCTATACTAAGTGTGGATTGCATCGACTTACTATAATCGTAACTGGAGTTTTTGACAATCAACAACCAGCCGTGGCGGCTTCACCAGCGAACGCCCAGCTCATGATCTACCAAAGTATAAAGATATGCTTTGCCATAGGTAGGATTTCAGAGGGGCCCCACGTTTTTATTTTAGTCTAATATGCCTAAAAGCTATTCTGCTTGGTATTAAAATATTTCTGAACTAGAAGATCAAAATACCTAATTGTTATTATTATTTTCTAGTTTTCAGTGCACGTTTCTAGTTTTCAATTCTTTTGGTAAACGGGATTAAGACCGTCTTACGTGCATTGACTGTTAGCACGTGTCTCGTGCACCAGTTTTCTACTATTCGTAGGGCCCTTTGCATAAGATTGGAAATGGTGCTAGGGCATTTTCCTATGACCATTATTACTATGTCATCTGCGTAACCCTGAGTCAGAAATCTGGCTTCATTGAGCTCGCAGATGAGACTGTCAACAACCAATGACCATTGAAGGGGTGATAGGACTCCGCCCTGTGGACATCCTCTGGTCACTCTATAATGTAGGGTTTTATTCATCAACGTTGTTGTTGCAGTCCGATTTTGCAGCATGGATCCCATCCATCTGGTGGTGGTGTCGTCGATTCCACGATTCACCATGCTACGTGTTATAACATCGAAGTTGGTGTTGTCAAACGCCCCTTCGATGTCGAGAAAGGCACAGAGTGCAATTTCTTTGTCTTCTATGGCTTTCTCAATTCTGTCCACCAGGTCAATAAGTGCCGTTTCCGTGGACTTGCCTGTTTGGTAGGCATGTTGTCTTGCACTCAGGGGATTTTCAACGAGGTATGTTGCCCTGATGTGACTGTTCAACACCTTTTCCATCGTTTTTAGTAGGAATGAGGTGAGACTTATCGGTCTGTAGGACTTGGGCTGCGATTTGTCTTTGTCCCCTCCCTTGGGAATGTAAGTGACCCTCGCCCGAGTCCACGCTGATGGCAGATAACTCCAAGCAAACCTTGCACGGTATAGTTTTATCAGCGTAGAGATGATGATATCTTCGCCCCGCTGCAACAAAGCCGGGAAGATACCATCGACCCCACCAGATTTATAAGGCTTGAAACTCCTAATGGCCCAACTTATCTGCTGGGGACGAAAAATAACGGAAGCTCTCCTCCAGTCTTCATTCCTCGGTCTCCTGTCCGGGAACTTACTGACCTGGAGTTCTCTTTCGTTATTAATGTACACGGATTCCGGAAAGTGCGTTTGAGCAAGCAGTCTCAGTGTTTCCTCCGGAGATTCTGTGAAAGATCCATCCGCTTTCCTTAGCAGGCCTAGATGGGATTCAGGTGTCTTGGATAGTATTTTGTGGATCCTGGCAGCTTGGGCAGTGTCCTTGATTGACCCGCAGAATTTTTGCCAGGATCTTCTTTTGAAACGTGTTAACGCCTTCCTGTAAGCATCCCAGTTGTTGTCCTTTTTTGCCTTGTTAAATAAGGCACGCCTTTTGCCTTTTGCCTCAGATCCTCCAGGTTTTTGTTCCACCAAGGCGTGTTTCTGTTGCTCTTAGTGGTCTTAAGAGGACAATTTTCTAGATACGCATTCATTAGGCTCTTGCCTAAGTCCTCTGCTGCGGCTTCCAATTGGTCCACAGTTTTGATGTATTTAAAATCTCCAAGGTATAATCTAAGGGAGTTCCTAAAGCCCTCCCAGTCTGTTCCCTTGGGGTCACGGTAGGTGTTCGGTTCCTTTGTTCCCGAGCATAGTATGTCGTACCTAATGTGGGTGTGGTCGGACATGGACGGCTCATCTGAGACGTGCCAATTGGTCACTCGGTGTGCGAGATTACCTGAACACCAAGTTATGTCTAGTACTTCCTGCCTAGAACGTGTGGTAAAGGTTGGTTTGCTACCCACGTTAAGAACAAATTGATTATTAGTGAGCAAGTAGTCAAACAGTAACTCACCTCTAGCGTTCGTGTTGGAGCTGCCCCATGATGTGTGGTGGGAGTTGCAGTCGGTACCCACCAGCAGCTGGGTTTCTCTCTCCAGACAGTATTCCACTACCGGCGTCACCTTGTTCACCGGATCCTGGTCCTCACCGGGTAGGTACATGGAGCTGACTATGAATGTCTCCCCACCTTTCCCCCCGGGTAGGTCTATATACGCTGCAACAGCATCATCTGTACTGGGGGGGATTAATGGTTTTTGTTGAGCAGGTTGTTTGCGGCTTTCCTGCTGGAGTGCTCCTGTGCTAGGGTCGGTAGATTTACCGGCCTTCGCACAGCGCCTCTTTTGCCGCGTCCCCCTGCTGGTCGTGTTCGACCACCATGACCTCTGCCGTCTAGGGCAGATGGTTGGCAGGTAGTGGTGCTCCTGCCTCTCGAGGGTCCTGCAACACGACTGTTGCCCCTCGAGACTCCATGCGTCCCCCGGACGGGTGGAGGTGTGGTGCTACTGGAGTCGGCTCCAGTTGCTCCTCTTGAGGGTTCCGTACCCGAGACCAAGTTGGAGGTACTTGGACGAGCCTCGACGCTTGCCCCCTCCTTCTTGTCCCCGGATACCTTGCCCCCTTTGACCCTTATCTGGATAAGGCCAAAGTCAAGGTAGAGGCGCCCCTCGCGTTGAAGAATAGTCTCCAAGGCCGCCTCGTCGAAGGAAAAGGTCACTGTTTGACCTTTTGCTTCGGGCTTCCGGTTGACTACCCTCCAACTCGAGAGGTCTAAACCTTTGTTTTGTTTTGCCAACCTCCGCAGGATGGTACCTGCGTCGTGTTTGGCTTCCTGTATCCAGGCCGTGCCATACCTAGGCTTGGGCATATCCTCTTCGTTTACAACGGAGAGATTAGCCCCATCCCAGGGTTTAATGTTGGGCAGTTTGCGGATGAGCCACTCCTTCGAGTCCTCATCTGCGCACGCCAAAAGGATGCCACCCGAGCGCGGTTTGCATCCAATAAAGCTGGGACCGTCCCCATCATCTGAGGTGTCAATACACTTCAAGATAGCACCTTGAAGCATTTCGACCCTCTCCTGGTCCATTTTTCCCAGGGCGTCTATGATGCCACACGCGACGGACCCAGCAACCTCCTTAAAGGTAGGCTTCGAGGTGGAAGGCTCGCCAAGCTTCGGTGCCTTGGTAGGATTGCCTTGATTCGAGGTAGACGAGGTATTGAGAGGGCGCTTAGTCGCCCGCTCCCTCGTTTCCCCCTCCTCTTGGGTCCTCTGCTTAGCCTTCTCACTCATGCGCAGTTCTAGCGCCTGCTCGAAGGTCATACCCTTCGCTACAAGCCGATAGATTTGCTTCCTATCAGCTCCAGAGAGCTTAACCCTGGGTTTACTCTCTGGCCCCTTGGTCGACGAGTCCCTTTGGTGCGTTGCCCCCAGAGGGGTCGACTCCGCGTTAGAAGTACCCGGTCCATCAGTCCCAGGTGCTTCGGCAGTGATAGTATGCTCCTCAATATCGCTACCAAAGAGCCTAGCCTCAGAGGTACCTGGTACCTCTTGATAGGTGGCTCAAGCACCTGTGTTACGGATATCAGAATCTACAGTGGGATTACAAATATATACATATAATACTTTCCTTTTGTAAATACATACTTTTAATACACAGACAACACTCACACCATACAAACAGACATGTTCATGCACACAAATGTTTGTACTGTTCGAACCCGCAACCCTTGCTCCAGAGGCAGCGTTCACTACTACTGTTTCAAACGGGCCGTCATAAATCAAATAATTTTATTTTTTACTTTCTTCAAAGAATTCATTTAGACTGTAGGAAGCTTTTTTTTGCAAGTGTGTTTTGAGGTAATGTATGAAGGGCTTAGTTTATTGAATATCTTTTGTATGGTGGGTTTGGGTGATCCCTATATAAAGTTAGATAATCTAACAATTACTCAAAATATTTGAAGATTATCTTTACTTTCCAATCTTCTTTAATTTTCCAACCATTTCGTGTTCAAACACGGAATCTCTTATTTTCGACCACTCAAATGTCGGTTACGATACCAATCTCCCAGCAAGCGAAAACACAAATAGTAGCTCTGTTTGACATCGAATCGCCATTAGCGAATGCTTCGATCGCAATCGAAAACCGAGAATGCCCAAGATCTACAGGGTAATAAACCAAACTTATTGCGGGCGACAGGTTTCCGATCTCCAGCTAGGCTTGCCTAATTGACAGAAGAAAGTCAGGGAGTGATGGCTGGAATATTCACTCTGATTATTTGACATTTTACTTAAGTTTAACAACATTCCAATGTGCCAATTTAGGGCTTAGTAGTCACTGAAAAGCACTTGTTAGTGCAAAGTCTTGACGGTGGCAGCAGATCGGATATGGCATACTTCGTAAAAGATATACCTACATACACACAGTATGTATAAATACATAGTTACCTACAACATTTTAAAATCATTCGACGATCCGAATCGGATTCTTCCGGAAGTATCATCCCCAAAGTATTAACTTAGCGAACTCATGAAAGTCACTAATTATTGCTATAATTTCACCATTTCACACGGTTTTACTCAAGTGGTGATTGAAAGGTGAAATGATTCAGTTGGTCTGATTCCCCTGTTAAAGGGTTGCGAAGGTCAGACGGGAATCGCTTCATTGTAATTACAAATTTTAAACTTAAGCTAAGGGAATACTGTCTTAGCAATTGCTAATACAGTTGTATAAAATATTGTACACTTATTTATTAGTGTCGCTCGAATTGCACTTTTAATTCCCAAAATATAGTTTTTAATAAATGATTCGAGTATTGAATATAAGTTTGTATATAGCATAGCTCACGATAGCACAAGACAAACCTCTGTGGTTTAATGTGCTATCTTATTATTGTACATGTATAATTTTTAATGTTATTTGATAATAAATAAAAAAAAAATTACCAGACCCCCACTTTCCTGAATCATGGTCTAAGCGTACCCTGGGCTCTAAAGCGACAGCTTTGGACGCAACTGGGAATTACACGCTAAGATGAAGAAAAGTTTTTTTTTTATGTGATATGTGGCAGAGGAGAGGATGGATCGCCTGATGGCAAGCGATTTCCACCGCCTAAAGACATCCCTATAGGCGGTGGAAATCGCAACACCAGTGAAATCACAGAGCGCTGCCAACCTTTAAACCCCCCTTTCCCCGGATTGAGCCTCCGGTACTCTACTCTCGCGAAACAGCATAGCGCTGCTTTACACCGGTTTTCTGTGAGGCCGTGATGCCACTCCGGTAGATCCGGACTATTCATGCCAAAGCGTGACTCTCCCACGTAGGGAATAACGAAATTCTAAGGTTTGCTCTGAAATGCCTATGCTCTGAAAATGAAAATTAAAATAGTTTATTCAATTTAGGTCCATACAGAACACTTATGAATGTCAACATGTTTACCGCTGGTTCGGAATATAGTTTTCTGCCAAGAAGACACCAGCAAGAAACTTAGCAGTTGCTCTTTAAAAAAAAAGTTGTTTTACAAAATGTCACCATTAGCTTAAAAATCTGAACGGGTACCTACCAGATTGGATGTGAAATTGAATAGTTAATTCCACATGCCAAAAGGAGATACGTCACATCAAACCCTTATACAGACTTGATTTAAAACCGATTGCTTACATTGAATCAGATGCTATATAAACTCATAAGTACAATACTGTCATGCGCACGCGTTGCACAAACGCAACGTCATGAGGTGGGAAAGTGCTTTCGCAACTAGTATTTTACGCTCGACTTCGTACACATTTCTGGACGACAGAAATGAGTTATAAGCAATGAGGGAACTTAATTAGAATTGAGAACGAAGAATATGAGTAGGTAACTGTGTTAAATACTTGCCTTGCGCAAGAGTAGGATAGGATAAAGAGTATGTTTAATGAACTAAAATACACTCATGACTCATTAGAGCAGTTTTAAGTTAAAATAAATCCAGATAATTCTTTTTTTTTATTTAGAAAGTATTTTTTTATTTAGTAAAATTTTTTCTCGAGTGCACTCTTAAATACTGTTAAGTGTATAAAGTCTTAATATTATTTTACACTTTTTTTCGCATTTTTTTTAGTACGTGATCATACTCTTGCCCAAGGCAAGTATAATATTTTATATTATATTATTCATAAAGAAACTTATAAATTCATAAACATAATGAGTGATATATTGAGTTATCTCTCTGAAGCTGTAAAATATTTAGCAGAAATGTTTATAACTCAGTTATAAACATTTCTGCATTTAGAGGCTTTTGATTAAAATGCTTAAAATGCAGAAATGTTTATAACTGAGTTATAAACATTTCTGCTAAATATTTTACAGCTTCAAAGAGATAACTCAATATATCACTCATTATGTTTATGAATTTATAAGTTTCTTTATGAATAATATAATATAAAATATTATTGACTGACCGGATGGCGCAATTGGTAATGACCCTGCCTCTTACGTCAAAGGTCGTGGGTTCGATCCCCACCCTGGACAAACATTCGTGCGATGAACACTTGGGTTTGTTCAGTGTCTGGGTGTAATATATGTATTAAAGTATATATTTGTGTTCCTCTGTTGTCTGATATCTGTAACACAAGTGCTTAAGCTACTTAGTACGGAATCAGGTCAACGTATGAGATGTTGTGAGAGTTATTATTATTATTATACTTGCCTTGGGCAAGAGTATGATCATGTACTACAAATAATAAAAAAAATTGCGAAAAAAGTGTAAAATAATATTAACACTTTATACACTTAACAGTATTTAACAGTACACTTGAGAAAAAGTCGGCGCCCAATACTATCTTGTAATTTAATACAACATTCAATTATACAACAGAGATTAGGCGCCGACTTCGGTAAAACCTTTTCACGAGTGTACTATTCTAAAATGTTATTTGAAGTGTATAAAGTGTAAAAAATATTATTTTACACTTTTAAGTTCGTGGTTTTTAAAGGAGGGTGTTTTTCGCAAAAAAAAAATATTTACAAACCTTTTTAGTGTCTCATTTTTGGCAAAAATACACGGAGCCAAATATTTACCCGTGAGCTTCAACCAGCGAGGTCTTATATTATGTACAAGTATTATATGATCATATTACGAGTTACTAATATTATTTTTTTATTTAAAATACCTGTGTTATGATCAGAATTCCATTATGCAAGGTTAGTGATGTAGTGGAACAATCGTTTATTACCTGAAACAGAAAAAATATCGATTAATAAAATATTGACATGTTCATAATATGATCAAAATTGAATCATAGCCACTTATAACATATAAATATATACCCCCTTATTTCAAATCGCGGTCTAAGAAATGTTCTGGAACTAAACTCGTGCCCGCCCCCTTTAACATTGTGTATTGGAACGGGACGGCTCGAGCTACGTTACGGTAATAACTTGAGTCCGCGACTGATAATAAGGTGGATAAAAAAAAGAAGATAACGTGTATATTGTATAAGAAGAAATAAGAATAGAATAGAATAGAATACTTTATTTGCATAAAACATGGTAATAAACAGTTCTTCTTAATAATAGTAAGTCCACACGTTTTGCAATATTTATATTGCATGCAAACATTATATAACCACTAAGCGTAAGGACATTACTGTCCAGTAAAAAATCATCCAAACAAGAGACGCACAGTGCGTGTGACAAGGATGGGTATAAATATTCAGTCGTAAATTCCGATTCGTATTAGGCCTACTGGATTAAGCACTAAGCGGAAAATGAGTTTCCCAAGGATCTTAGGGACGTCTGATGACAATCTTACCTTGTGAGTAAATCAATAATCTTCACTTAAGAGAAGTTCGAGCTCCGATGTCTAGTATGGGGTCGACTTACATTACTAGGCCGTGTGTATTTAGAAAATTCCCCTAAGCTAATCCGTTTGACACTTATAAGGAAACAGCCTATTTACCTAATGACATGAAACTCTACCGCATTCATTCACCCCGGTACTAACTCACACTGTCACCCAGATCACTTTTTCCCTCACTCAATCTCCGTGATCATTAAGTAAGTAAGTCAGAGATTATCGTCACATCATGTGCATTACAAAACTATTGATGTTAATGGATTTGAGCAAAAACTTGGCCGTTTTTGTCCAAGTTAGCCAAAGTGACTATAATTATAAATTCAAATGCTTTTACACATGTCGTGGGAACTATTTACTCAACCAACCTCCAAACACGCACCACCTTAAAAAATATAGCTAAAGTTGTTACCGTACTTAATCTCGTGACATCCCTTTCCAACACGCATTGTTAAAACGGGCTGGCATGAGTTCTGTACCGGTACTATTATTAGTTCACGATTTTAAGGTGACGGGTAGGGCACACTAGCGACGCCAATCGATTTTACTTCTTAGGTACTAAACCTGATCTATTTGTAACAATTTTGGGGTCACAACCTCTCGGCAAACACTTATACTATTTATTAAATAAGCATGCAAAAATTTTGAGTCCAACGCGTATGCGAAAAATGCGTGAATCATTTTTTCGCGTACAAAAACGGACCCAAAATTTGTGCATGGTTATGTGATAAATAGTATAAGTGTTTGCCGAGAGGTTGTGACCCCGCAATTGTTTAAAATAGATCTGGTTTAGTAGCTAAGAAATAAAATCGATTGGCGTCGCTAGTGTGTCCTACCCGTTACCTTAATAAGAGGGAAGTGGTCGTATTCATAAATGTTTGTTTAACCTCTGCTAACAAAACAGTGTTATAAAACAGTTTTCATTCTATTTTTGAAAGTGTTGTATGTTTTTTTTTGCTTCTACCGTTAATACTGCTCTATAACACCGTTTTAGCTAACAAAGGTTAACGACCCGTTTGGAACAGTGGTAGTGAACGCTGCCTCTGATACAAGGGTTGCGGGTTCGATCCCCACACAGTACAAACATTTGTGTGCATGAACATGTTTGTTTGTATTGGTCTGGGTGTTTGCTAAACAACAGTAACACAGGTGCTTGAGCTACCTATCTCGGAGTCAGATTAATGTATGTGATGTTGTGAAATATTTATTAAAGGTTCATAAAACGTGGTAGCCATCTCCAGACACACAAGAACTTGTGTATATTATTCAGATAACGCCACCTACGACGCCACAGCGCGCCTAATATCCATGGCATCGAAGGCTACCATCGAAAAAATAACCGAGTACAATCTCAAAATGGCGATCCGCCGGGACGATGACGCGGTTAGGGACAAGCTTGCAAATAAAACATAAAGTATTAACATATCCCAAAACTCCCCCACTGAGGTCCTTAACTGTTGTTGATACCCATATTGGTGGGATTGATAAAAAAATGTTATCAGCCATTTGGTAGCGGCGGCCATCTTAGATTTCAATTTTTCATAGTAAATTGAATTCTACTTGTTGAGACCTTTCATTTGATACCCATGTTGATGGGATTGATAAAACCTAAGTTATCTGCCATTTTGTAGAGGCCGCCATCTTGGATTTTAATTTTATATAGTACATTGTATTCTACTGGTTGATCACTTTCATTTGATACCCATATTGATGGGATTGATAAAACCTACGTTATGCGCCATTTTGTAGCGGCCGCCATCTTGGATTTCAATTTTTTACAGTATATTGTATTCTGCTTGTTGAGCCCTTTCATTTAATACCCATATTGATGGGATTTATAAAACATAAATCATCCGCTATTTTGTAGCGGCGGCCATCTTGAATTTATAATGATAATGAATAAACATAATTGTATTGTCACCAAAATCCAAAGTGTATACAAAATTTCAGATTAATCGATTGACAGGAAGAGGGTGAAATTTGAATTACTAAATTTAACCCAAGAATAAATAATAAAACAAACGGGGTGAGCTAAATAAAACCGTTTAATAAAAAACCGTTTAAAAAATAACTTAGAAACTTTGTTTGCGTTTGGACAAATTAAATATTATTAGGAGGTAAATTAACTTATTAATAACATACATGATGGTCAAAAACTCAAAAATTAAAATATGTCGTATTCGGGATCTCTTGA
>CM032465.1:5363116-5387413 GCA_019059595.1 Marasmia exigua | reverse complement strand
CAAGTTAACAAATAGCGCAATCACTTGTTTACGTTACGTATAAAAAAAGAAGCAGCTAAATTACTATGAGAATACCTACTACAGAAAAGTTAAGCATTAATTAATTAGGTATTTGTTAACAAAAAGCATAGTCTATTTTGCTACTGCGACGATTAGATAAACTAAGCGCTAAATACAAAACAAAACGATCAATGGTTATGCATAAGAACAAGTTTTATAAAAAAGAAGCGGCTACAGATAAGAATGGAATGTGAACATTACTGTCCTTGAGTTGTGCGGACGCAGGTACACGCCACGGGCCGGCCGGCCGAGCGCAATAACAACTCGCAGCTCGGGCGGTTGGGTTACCGAGGTACCGACCCTTAAAATCATAAACACAGAAATTAACCACTAAATACGGATTATGTTTTAATTTACTGGGAATACACCAGATAAATTAATGGTAAATAATGGATTATGGATAATGAACGTTTGTAAATATGACCTTTTGTTACACCTAATTATGTAGGCTACAGCCGGAGGATCTATAAAAATCAAATTATTTTAACTAATTTAATTACTAAAGTAAAGTTACAAAGATAACTTATTGCTAAAGAAAACTATGATACCGATTCTAAGTGTGAATACAATATGCATAAAAAATATTGGCAATATCCGATGAAAACGCGGTTGACGTCAATGGGCATCACGTTGTGCTGACGGTGCATCGGCTGTTGCCGAGTGCCGTGTGCAATGTTGATTGGGGCCATGCTGATGCGGCGATCTTCATAGATTAGGCATATGTAATTCCTCCACCCTCAGATCAGCAATTATTTTCCAATTTTGAGAGAAAAAATTGCTGGTAGGGATGGTTTCTCGTGGATATGATTTTCAGGATCATTAGAGGTGTCATCTCGCTGGATACTGGAGCTGGTCATCTCAGATTCATCTTGTTTCTCGTGACTGCATTTCCATAGTTCGTAGCGACGGGTAAGTATGAGGGCTACGAGTGCGATTGCACCGAATAGTACGACATAGAACAGTATAGTCGTATGATAAAGTGTCTCCGGTATCGGCGTAAGCTGGGGATCTAATTTCAAATTACCACGTACGATCGTTCGATTCTCGTGACTCTATGATAGTGTCGCCAAGAGGGATGCATCGAATTAAACCAATTGAATTGACTTTTTTTATAATTTACAATAAAAAATTTAAAGGATAAAAGATATTTGACTTTTTTAAATTAAAGGATTGTTGTTTAATGTGTTTGAAAGAAAGATTGTACATAATAAAAAGATTAAAATGTTGAAATATTTTCAAAAATCTGACAGCTTGCTATTTTTCTGCACCATAGCCGTGAAATGAAACATTAAAAAAAAGAACTTGCAAATGATTGTTGGTTTAGTTGATACGATAAATAAATCATCACAGACCAAGAAAAAAATGTTCTTGCTCCAATTTTAAATATTGTAAAATTAGGTTTGAAAGCGTATATTAGTGAACTGATTATATTAATTTAGTTTAAAGACCAAAACCACAGAAAAATATGAAATCAGACGAGACGCTAACATCTCGTAACCTAATAATTAAGTAATCTATTAGTATTATAATTCAAATCATTTGTTTAAGTAAAATAGTGCGTCATCCTATCCTATATAAGTTCTATTGTTATCTAAAGATTCTAGTTTCTCAAGTAAAATCAAGTATAGGTTAGGTTAGTTCCATAATCCAACCTAAATAAGTTTATACAAAATACTTAATTTGCCAATAAATAGGATGGTTACGTAAAATGTAGATCTTGTAAATTCACATTTTAAGTAAACGTGTCCATGTTAAGTATTGAATAAATGATTTCTTATCTTATCTTACTTGAAATAAAAACTTTTAAACATCATTTGTATAATTTAATAATTTGTAATAAAGTATTTCTCTTACTTTATTTCAGTTTATAAGACATCAAACTTCTCCATTGGACGAAACCGTAACAGTATGAAACTGGATTAGAATGAGTGTTGGAGAATGAGCTGAACAAAGTGAGCATCTCACCGGAGGTAATCAAATTAACAAAAAGTTATTTAACTGAATCTATAATATCTGCGCTATAACTAATTTCCTTACTGATAGAACATTAAGATAAAGATAATATAATTGCTTGAAAACATGTGGAGAAAACTGTGATCCTTGCAGTGTTACTCCTGGTTGGTGGTCCAAAATCATGACTTTGGAGCCCAGTGTACCTACTCGTGAACCATGATCGAGGATTTGGCGAGTCTGGCAATTACGATCACAATGAAGGGACTGCAGTACGACCTTTGCGACGGGGGAACCGCACTAAATAGATAATGGTTACATGTTTCAAAAACTTATCCGAGTAATGTTATGTGCATATTTCTACAATTTACACATTGTGGAACTAATCATTTCTGTTTTTTTTTATGATATAGGTGGCAGACGAGCCGACGGATCACCTCATTGATTTTATCTTTTATTACTTATTTTAATAAATGACTTAATTATGTATATGTTGTTTTTATTTTCATTTTCCTCAAATTCTGCCCACTGAACTTTCACTTTACATTTGAATATAATATGTTAATCGCAGTGAGTGTTAATACGGCATTGGAACAATAGGAGTGTATGATGCCTTATCCGTGATCCAAGGGTTGCAGGTTCGATCCCCGCACAGTACAAACATTGTGTGCATGAACATGACTATTTGTATAGGTCTGGGTGTTTTCTATGTATTATAAATACATACTTATAATACATAGAAAACATATATTAACAAAAACAACTATTATATGTATAAATTTGTAATCCCACTGTATTGATTCTGATATCTGTAAGACAGGTGCTCGAGTTACCTATCTCGGAGTCGGATCAATGTAATGTGATGTGAAATATTTATTTATTTATTTATTTGCCAGCTACGAAGGCTCCGGACTGAATACATCACAACTCATGGTATGGGTGTTTTCTATGTAATAAGTACTTATGTAAATATTTGTAATCCCGCTGTTGGTTCTGATATCAGTTACACAGGCGCATGAGCTACCTATCTCAGAGTCAGATCAATGTATGAGATGTTGTGAAATATTTATTTATTCTGCAGTATATGGGACATACAGCTACCTTTCCATACCTATATAACAATTGGTCACTAACTATAGTAGAGCAAATGTATTAAACCAGTTAAACTTATGCAATGTGTGACCTTTCAATGGATATTCATAATTTTTAAATATATAAGTAGGATAATTTGTGCAAATCCCACTTGGTGGTAGGTGTCCAATCCAAATGAATGAAGAAATCACAAAAACGAACACATTTGATGATAAGACACAATTCACTGCACAATCACCACAGATTTCTTTTATTCACAATCGTTTTTCGTTCCCCGGGGAAAACCACACACACACACACAGGTATTTCTTTACTAGTTACGATTGGAAACGGCATAAACTGAACTTAAATCAATCATTTAATTACAACGCATGCACTCTTTGGAATAAGGGCTTTTAGTTTGGATAAGTTATTAACAATACGTTCCTATCAATCGACATACTCCTATGTAGCGAGCGCATCTTGACAAGGATAATGAGCAGCAGAGGACGAGGGCGCTATAGGAATGGCTCGATGTGCGTGCCGCCACGTGAAACGCATAACTGCATTCGCCGTGCAACTGACGTGACGGCTCTTTGCAACATCTCCGATGGGATGTTAGCCATTACCTGCATGATTCTGGCCCTCATCTCCTCCTCACTAGCGCACTCCACCCCGTACACTTCATTTTTGATGTGACCCCAAAGGAAAAAATCCAGTGGAGTCAGATCGGGTGACCTTGCCGGCCAAGCCACCGAGCCCCCACGACCTATCCACCTCTCGAATCGGCGATCGAGATATCGCCGGCAGCTGGCAGCATAGTGGACAGGAGCACCATCATGCTGGAAAATCATTCGCACGTAAAGATCTACGGGTAGGTCTTCCAGCATGTCCTCCAGCTGGTGGCGCAGGAACTCCTCGTAATTAATAGAGTTCAACGACCCCGGGAAAAAAACAGGCCCCAAAAGCCTACCCCCTAGGATCCCAGCCCACACGTTTATACGCCACCGGTGCTGGAAGCTGGACTCACGAGACACTCGGGGATTTTCGTGAGTCCAGTAGTGGGCGTTATGTGTGTTGAACACTCCGGTTCTGGTGAATGACGCCTCATTTGTCCACAAAATGCTGCCAGCCATCGAGGAGTCACAGGCCACCAGGTCGCAGTACCAGTTGGCGAACTGCACACGAGGCTCGGTGTCCCTCGGCAACAGTTCTTGCGTTTTGCGAAAGTGGTACGGGTGCTGCTCATCTCTTTTTAAAGTTTTCCACACCTTCCAATGGGAAACTCCAAGAATAAGCCCGCCGTGACGGGTGGAGGCCTCAGGATTAGCCCCGAAGTGATCCAACACCCGTTTCTCCACTTCGGGGTCCATTATTGGCCGTCCTCCTTCGCTGCGCTCGCTGAAGCTGCCGGTGGTGTGCAGCCGGTTCACCAAACCCCGGAAACAGGCCAAGGAAGGGAGAGTGCGTGAGTTGTTGGAACTGGTCACGTATCTTTCTTCGTACAGCCGTCTAGCGGCTGCGAGGTTGCCGTTTGTAGCACCAACACACATTATCATATCGTAATAAATTGAGTTTGAATACATGGAATTCATTTTAGCACTTATTAGCCGGCAAACTGAACGTAAACACAAACGAAGAAGAAGAAGTCGCGTGCGGACAAACGAAAAAAAGCAACTGATCAAAGTAATCGGCGTTTTCCTTACTTTGTCATTTGCCGAAAGGCGAGAAATTAGCCAGCGACACCTGTCGGCAAGCGGCATAAACAGAAAAACAAAAGAGAACCGACATCGAACAGATTTCGAACAGTTTTCGATTTTAGGGATGTACCTAGGCAAAAATTATCGACAAGAAGAAAAGGATGGCAGCGCACTTGTGACTCCGCTGCGGTTGCGTTTTTCCATAGACGGCGGTAAACGCTTACCATCAGGTGATCAACTGCTGTGCTGCCCACAAGTTAAACCGTGCGTGCAAACCACCCTTAATTACTCAAATCGAGAAATAACGCATCATTATGACGTAATTACATTAATTCTCGCGTAATAATAAAACAAAATGCCTGGTTTTTTCGAAGATACCGGATCCGCACAAAGTATGGATAAACAGAATTGAACTTCATACACCAAAGGTAAAACCGCGCTGATTTCAGAGATACACGTCCCTTATGAAACAGCATGCGTTTTGGTCCGCCTACATACACACACTAACAGTGTAATCAAAGTACTTTTTTTATGTCATAGGTGGCTGACGAGCAGACGGATTACCTGATGGTAAACGATTACCGCCGTCCATGGACACCCGTGACACCAGTAATGTCACAAGTGCGCTGCCAACCTTTAAACCACTATCATTTCGAAGACCAGAGCACGCTTGGACCATATCCATGATTTGGGAAGTCAGGTAATTACAATCAAGCGACTGACATAGTCGGATTCGAACATACTACCTACCGTTTAGGAGGTTCACGGTCTTATCTTTTAAGCTATCATTAGCTACGTATTGATAATAAAAGACAGGAGTGGACAGCTCATTCATCACGTTGAAGAGCCACGCTTCGGCATGAATGGGCCGGCTCGACCGGAGTGATATCACGTCCTCACAGAAAGCCGGAATGAAGCAGTGTCTCCTGTTTCGCCGCGTGAGTGAGGGTACCGGAAGCCCATCCGGAGGAAAAGGGCGTTTAAAGGTAGGCAGCACACTTGTGACTCCACTGGTGTTGCGGGTGTCAGTGGTAAATGAGTTATTTCGAATTAATCCATGGTTTAAAGTGTAAACAAGAACAAGTATTTAGTAACTTTGGACTAGAACTTGACATTGCATTTAATTTCAAGTAATCGGTTCGTTACAAAATGTAAAGTAAGTACTAGGATTGCAGAAGCTGATATCGACAACTATCGACAGCCAAAAAATTAAGTTTCCGTCCCTAATTGAATAGCACGCGATTTAATTCATCGCTACAATGGAGCGGGGGGGCCCGCTCCTTGTAGCGCTGGGCCTAGTGTGCTGCGTGGTAGGGTTCCTCAGTGGAAATATTTTTTGCACCGTTATTGCAAATAAGCGAACGAAATGAAAATTAAACTTATTTCTAAAGGTTTTGTGGCTGTAAACTAATCTCGATAGCGATAACTTAATACTTACTAAAAGTAAATGTGCAATTTAATACAATGTTTACGGAAACATTCTATTCAATTTCAAATTTGCTTTTAGTTTACATTTATTTGTTTTATAACCAACAAAAAAGTAAGCGAGATCATATTAGAATTTTTGACTAACATATGCTAGCTACATAGCCTCAATAAGATACGAGTTTTATTCTTTTTATCTGATAAAAAACTTGAAACTAACTTGAATTTAACGATAGCCATCGCTATCCATCAGGTGATCCGTTTGTTCCTCTGCCGCCTATCACATAAAATAAATCAATAAAAACCTGTGCCCGGCGCCACTGATCTGCAAATGGGCTTTTGTAATATTGTTCGCAATTTTTCGTTTTAGAATAAGTTCTTCAATTTTACGAGTGAAAACAGATCAATCATGGGATTTATCTGTTAATAAATAGCAAAAATATGATCTCACTTGCGAATATTTATTATTGAATCAAAATTTGTACGGAACCTAATAATAAATTAATATTCGATTTTAATTAGCGACATCTGTTGATAAATAGTGAAACTACGTCAAAGTCTAACTTAGAGGCGGGGTTCGTTTACGATAATGTTGTTTACAATTGTGACGTCAAAATAACAGATTAAAAAAACAGATCGGTCAGAAAGCCCGCGCGTTTGGTATGAACTTACGTACCGTGCACGTCGAGTTTTGGCTTTTCGATCATGTCAAGGCAGATTCTCCTACTTTGTGAGTGTGAATGGTGGGATTTTTAATTTGAGTCAGAATACATCATCTTTACGTAGGTACTTCATGAAACAAGGAGCATTTGAAGAAAAATATCTCTTCGTAGTGTTCTCGAGGAAGTTATTTTAATATTTTAGATCAATTATGTGTAGGTAAGTATGTTAGTTCTGCATGTGTAGCAAATAAGATAGTAGTTAGCCCCTTTTAATTGTGAGTATTTCAAGAATAAGTACTTTTGTCTGAAAAAACTAAAACCCAACTACGACAAAAAACGTCGCTGAAAAAGTATAAAACAAGCCTTCGTTGTCAATTTATGCAATATTCACTATGTAGAGATAAAATTTCATGTTTGGAAATCCGCAGTCACACGTTGTCCAAGGGTAGTATATTTAACGTGTGACTACGCCTTTCCAAACATGAAATTTTATCTCTACATAGTGAATATTGCATAAATTGACAACGAAGGCTTGTTTTATACTTTTTCAGCGACGTTTTTTGTCGTAGTTGGGTTTTAGTTTTTTTACTTTTATTTTATTTGTACTATTTTGGTGTCCAAGTGCTAGTAATATATATATATATATATATATATATATATATATATATATATATATATATATATTACTAGCACTTGGACATTTTGAATATATATATATATATATATATATATTCAAAATGTACAAGTCAAGCGCTTTCAAATGATACCAAACACGGCATATTTATCATAACTTTATTTTTTTACTCTGTATGTTTTGTCCGCTAGAGGGCGCCACATTAGATTTTGTGAAACTTCATATAGCCTTTAACCAGCGGACGATCAAGACGCTTATAATGATATGTCATTTGTCGAATTCTGATAAGTAGTTAAGAAGTTACGTGGAAACAGATGAACATACATACATACATACATACATACATACATACATACATACATACATACATAGCCTGTCAAAATCATAACCCTCCTTTTGCTTTGCCGTAGTCGGGTAAAAATGACGCAGAGATTTTGTTTTGTGAGTAAATGTCCTAATTTCAAGATAAGTGGCGGTAGTCGACCGGACAATTGTTTATAATAAGTTGAACACGCTGGTTATTTACTACCATTACTATGTAGTATCAGATGAAAAGTAAGCAACACAATAAGTAACCAGGCCAGAAAACTTCGTTTACCAAACTTTTCATAAATTCAACACTCGTGTTGGTTGACACACGTGTCTCTCAGAAGATAGTTAGTGGTAGGCAGGAAATGCACACTTGACATATCCCTCCTGTTCCTTACATAAAAAGTTTATGTGTTCCTAGTCGATAAGGTTACTGGCCTCGACTAAGTTTATGAATAAAATCAGCTGTTTTAGGGTTGTGTACAAGCAATTTTACATAAAAACTTTACTTGCTAATTACTCGAAAACTATAGCATATTATTTTTTTTTATTATTTTTCCAAAGCCTCCCAAGGCAAGCCCTATTTACAGTTTTCGGTATGTTATACCCTTTTCCTTACACCCTGTATACTTAGTTATGTACCTAACAAATAGGTAAGTGTGGCAGGTAAGTAGGTATAATACTTTTTAATGAAAGAAAAACTTATTATCTACTTATACTTGTAATACCTATAGACAATAAACCTAGGCAAAATTATTGCCTCTTGTAATCATTGTAGCTAGTAATAGATAATGGTAAAAACCCACTCAAAAGGTATTTAACTTAGTATTTTAGTAAAAGTTAGGTAGGTTAATACCTAATTGAGTCAAAAGCCTATATAATGAATCCCTAATTAAACCACCAAAAGTTTTAAACTTTTGAACTGCTAAATAAGATTCAGTTTGAAGAATACAATGCAGTCGTAGACAAATTAATCTGTGCAGATGAATTACCTACATACCTAGTGAATGTAGTTACCTATTATAAGAAGCCTACACCACCAAGTAGGTACTTAGCAGGTACTTACACTTGAATCTGCATAAATCATTGAACTATTACATACATATACCTAGTAATTAACTCACTGGTAAATCTACAAAATTTCTCAGTAGGTAAATAAGTAAGTACTTAAGTACCTATTGTAAATTTACTTACATGTTTAAACGAAAATAAATTACTAAGATTCATACATAAAAAGTACTCAATGTATTCATAATCATCTATATAGGTTATAGCAATTTTTACATTTTTTACCAAGAAACTCCGCTATTTTGATTTAATCTAAGAAAAAACTAATCTTTATTGGTATATCAGACATTCAAGATCAGGAGCTCCCCCATCAGCTCCATTCTCGGGTTTATCCTGGAACTGGAGCTACATGAGGTGCTGTAATAGGTTACGGGGCTGCCGCAATAGATCATCTACTGGTCGCAGTGGCTATGAGACGCAGGGCTCACCCCATTTCTATCAAATAATAAAAGGGTACTAATTAAACAAGCTTCTTTTTAATAGCATTATTCGCCTCAGAAAATATGTTACCTTCTAAATTACTAAGTCGGCCACAACCAATGCGCGTCTTAATTATAGTATCTCAGGCACTAGTTATCTTATATGTAAGCCATTGTAAATATAACTCAGCATAGTGGTTATTTTTTAGCATCTAAATTTGTGGTATGCATTCAAATAGGAAGCTTCTAAAGTATTAATATACGACACCAAAATAGTAAGAATATTAGCCTCTAATTGCATAATTTAGTATGAATAAAATGTAACTCATCCTACATTAATCGATTGTTAAATGTACCTAAAATTGTCATCAAATAGTATAATTAAAGCCACTACATATTATTATTATGTATTACACATGAACTATTAAGGACAGTCAGCCAGACCGATGGTAGCCTAGTGGTTTAGAACGCGCCCTCGAGGGTCGATTTCTCTAGATTTTTCAAAAATTATGTGCATATATCTATATTTACCTCGGCGGTGAAGGAAAACATCGTGAGGAAACCTGCTCGTTTGGGATAGTTTCAGAAGCGTGTAACCATGATTCAGTTGGTCTTGTTCCTCTGTCAAAGGGTTGCGAAGGTCAGACGGCAGTCGCTTCATTGTAATTACCAGGCTCCCCAAATCCTGAATCATGATCAAAGCGTACCCTGGGCTCCAAAGCCCAGCTTTGGACTCAACCGGGAATTATACGCAAATTTGACTAAGAAGAACTATTAAGGACAGTCATAGTAAAACCATTTATTTATGCAAATCAATTTGTGTATTAATATGTGTAACAAGTACAATCATTTATAGAAAAGTAATTAATAAACATTAACTCGTATAATTACGTGATTAAAAGAAAAAGAAAATAAAGGCAGGCGGGCGGGCGCTTCGGCACAAGTATCGAATAGCGCTCTCTGATTGGTGCAAATGGCCGGTTGCTGTCATGTCGCGCACTCGCGCCAAATCGTACAGTGGCTATTTTCACGATAAAAGAATATGAAGTATTATTTTACATGTTAAGTTATAATATATGATGATGAGTATTGAAGCTTGAATACACAATTTTTGAGGAGTTTGTATTGAAGCTGTAAAACGTAATATGGTGATGAGTTACAAACTTCGTGGCCGAGTTAGTAAATTAGTTTGCAATGTATAAATCAGAAGGACAAGGAAAATTAATTGTTGATATTGACTTGACGCTTTCTTTAACATTTTTAGTTGGCGTTGTAAAGAAGATGAATCAGTTAATCAAAGGCTATGTCAATTTCCCGGTGCTTAGTTAGTAAATTAGAAGTTTGCGCGTGTGGCCAAATAAAAATTCTGTAGCCTTGTTTATTGTTTCTCATAATAAAATAATATCAGACGTTGAACCTTGTTTACAAAGACATAAAGATCCTTTTTAATACACCATAAATCCATTCAACCGAACAAAAACACCTATCTAGCTATCGTGAATTTTGGATTTTTCATTTGATTTTATTATTAATTTATTAATTTTTATTAATTTGATTTTATTTTTGGATAATTAATTTGATTTTAATTAATTATTATTAATTAATTATCAAATTGCTGTGTGATTTATAATTAACTTCCAAAATTCATCAATCCTAATAAATGGTCTTGGGGCCTTATTACGATTGATGTTTTAGGGATTACCTATTTTCTAATCATTTCCTGTAAATAATCATAACTATAATTATTAAATTGGTTATAAATTTCGCTACCTAAGATATTTCATTTACAATGTCTCCCCCTCTCCCTACATATACGTAGAGTAAGTGCGCCAATTATGGACTACCATAAGGATTTTGTGAAATAAAACTCAGAAATATAAAGATTAATCAGCCTTATATATTTTGAACAGTTCGATAATTATTTGGTATCAAAAACGATTATTAGAATTCTTAAGTAATATGAACATCTTAGAAATAATCAACATTTTCTAAAATATGATAATATTGTGCATTTGCAAAAAGTGTTCAAAATATGAACCACACAGTTTCAAATATGGACCATAGTAAATTGGGTTCAAAATTATTAAAAAAAAAATGGACGTGTTGCCTAAAATTAAATCAGTCAATCGTTAAGATTAAACTAATCGCTGGTACACAATTCGCACACATAGTAATCAACCATATCTTCAATACCAGTACAGTCTTCATGAGCCCACTGCTTACACGATGCACATTGGATCCATCTCTCTCCATGAACGTCTTCAGAAAACAGGCCACCACAATACAAACATTTACCATTTTGAGTTTGGGAACGATCAGGACTTCCATCGGTACTATCAATGACTGAATAATCACTTTTATCATAACTTGAAGACCGTGATTTTTTTTCTTTTGAAATCTTTCTTTTCTTTGGGACTGTTTTTTTTGGCGTTTTCTTTGGCGCTGTCTTTGGCTTATTCTTATTATTCCTTTGTACCGACGTTTCTAAATCTTGTTTATAAGGTGAAGATGTCAAAATTGTAGGCTTGGTGGCTTTTCTCCCTCTGTTGCTGACAGTTTTGCTTAAACGCGGTATAGGCTGCAACTGCTTTGGCGAAAAATATGATCTAGATGATGTAGAGGGACTAACTATTGAATCATTCATAGCCTGTGTTGGCACGCCTGGTTGTGCGTTTACTTGTTGATGTTCATCAACGCTCTGGGGTAATGAGGCATTCACAGATTGAGGTTCTGGAGTTACAGCAGCCCTTGGCTCAGGTACCGGGTTATCGGAAATAGTGTTAACTGGTGTCATTATATCGCGCGCTGAGTCATTAGAAGGCCCCTTTACTTCTGGAAGGTCTTCGTCAATAAAATCATGATCTTCATAGACGTGTCTATTAACGGGATATATCCCAGTTGCACGAAAACCGCTAATGGCCAATTTTGCACGCTGAGCTCGTATGTAGGCTAGACCAAATAATTCCGCAATGTCAAAATGCGTTGCTGGTCGAGGTTGCATTTCTTCAGTCAAGTACTTTTTTAATGGACCCATGAATTGCTTATCTCGTATAGCTTTAATTGCATTTGCCATTGCATCTTTATCCCATGTTTGTCTCGTCTTTCCTTTAGTTATAGAATTGGTAGATGCCATCCTAAAACAAACAAGCTAAAATATAAGTGACTGTAATATGGACCACTAGTCCATATTCAAAACATGCCGGTGGTCCATATTATAATACACATACATTTATAGGTTAAAATTGTTGCTAAGAAAATAATAAAATCTGTTGGATATTTCAACATAATATGAGTAATTGTAAAATAACTAACCTTTCTTTTAGTTTAATCCACTTTCCCAACCAGTAATATTTGCTGAAATTATGAGCTTACGAAGGTAGGTTAAAAGTTACATCGCGCGTTGATAAAAACAAATAATGGCTGCCGTGAATACGCGCGCACTCTCTGCCCACCGGCAAGCAACTAGCGAGCCGCGGGAGGGGTGGAACTTAGCGTGCGGCGACTGATGGCTTCATACGACGGTCTGTATTTGAGAAATTTAGGTAGTCTATATTACCGACCCAGTCCATAATTGGCGCACTTACTCTACCTACTTACTAAAATGTTTCGTCGACAGAACGTTTCGTTAAATAAAATTTCGGAGATGCCACCTTTCAACCTCATCATCATCATCCTCCTCCTAGCGTGGTCCCGGTCGTAACTAGATGCCCGGAATCCGCTTTGATCACGAAACTAGATTTAGCGAGTCTGGTTATTACATTGAAGCGACTGCGCGCTGACCTGCGTGAAAACCACCTTGAAGCAGTGCATGCGCTGTGTTTCGCTGCGTGAATGAGGGTACCGGAGGCCCAAAAATGGTAAGCAGCGCACTTGTGACACCTCTGGTGTATGTCCATAGGCGGCGGTAATCGCTTACCATCAGGTGATCCGTCGGCTCGTCTGCCGCGTCTGCCACCTATAAATGCCGTTACACATTCAGGATCAACCTATGCTGGAATAAATAAAACATACTTATCATCATCTCTTAATTTAAATTACTTCTTTTGTTAAATCGTTTTTTGATTTTTTTTAATGATTTTTCAATATTAAACTTTATGTTTTTGTTTACAATGTATTGCTGTTGCTTTGATGAATAGATATAAAACGAGTTATTAGTATAAATAATAGAATACAATCTACTTACATCAAAATGTCGGTATAGTGAAAATTAAACTAAAATTATGTTTCTTTATGGCTATTTACAGTTTAGTTATTATTTTTTATTTGCAATCCTGAAATATTTTTAATAAAATGTTTATTATTTGTGTGAGTGTAGTGTATGTATAATAGATGTTTATTAGTTAATACTGTCGTCTCGAGTGGTTCCGCCACCGATCACCGACAGCCGTTTCTCCACAGAACAGATCGCCGACAGGACGTTTCAGGCGGTCAATAAAACAAACATAATGTACGGATGGCCCTATAAATGTGTTTACGCATCATCAAAACCGCGCGCGAGCGCGGCGGCAAACCAGGCAAACCTAGAGGGACGCAAGCGGGGGGTGGGACGGAAGAAGGACACGACAGCGCGCCGCCAACGCTTTTGCTTTGGCTTTTTCGATTCGGATCCAGACACGGAAGGCCGCGGCATCCTAATTCTATTGTTTTGCAAACCAGTTGTAAATTTCTTTTATATTCTAATTAAATTCAGCATTCTAATTCAAGATAATAAATTTCTTCATTGAAGATCGCCCGAACCCACCTGATCATAGTAGAATCATCAACATTTGGATCTTCAACACCGAGGATCAGCGCAGAATCAGAATCTCGAATGAATGTATGAAAGCCATCATCTCATTGGTTCATTTCATGATTGATGAGCTTTTTGACTTGTCACTAGGGGTGTCCACTTTGAAAAAACATCGATAT
The DNA here is from genome assembly GCA_019059595.1 of Marasmia exigua. Lineage (NCBI taxonomy): Eukaryota > Metazoa > Arthropoda > Insecta > Lepidoptera > Crambidae > Marasmia > Marasmia exigua. The sequence goes on along the minus strand of CM032465.1, from coordinate 5,373,207 downwards.
TTTTATCGATTCGATACCTACATCAAAACTGTACATCGATGTCTTTCGATGTATCGGATGAAAACATCGAGTTACTTTTTCTAAAGTATATTGCAAAGCTAAAGTCATGTCAAAAAAAGCGTGTCAAAACAGGTCATCATTTCAAATTGAAAATGTTTGTATTTGAAGGTTATGAAAAAAGCTAAATCCAGTATCTTATTATAGTTTAGATTTTAATTTTTCATAAAATAATAGATCTAACTTCCTTCGTTGTCTCTGTGAATCTGTGTATACTACAACCGCCCCCTACCCCACCCCCATTCACTGTTTTGGTGGCGTAGTGGCTATTGGGTCTCACTATAAAGCGACGGCTGCGCAATAGGTCAATAATTTTGCTTTTAAGTCTCTTGAGTTCTTATTGAGTTCTTAAGTCTCTTTGATCGCCGTAAACGATTGTCCTTCTTTATTAGCTAAAATAAACTTCAAAAGCAAATTCCGCTTCCCAGTTCGCCTTCAACGTGTATTTCAAACATTCGTACCACCTATTCTACGAAAAAAATATACTTACACACAATTGTTTTCTTTCTCGATCAATTAACTTATACAATAAAGAATTTCTGAATCACGATCTTTTTAATTGCTCCTTGTATAGTATTAAAAGATCAATTTTTTAAATTTATCTTAGTAAATATTCCTAATGTAACCTGATTTTTATAACCTGTGAGTTATGCATATGACCATCGCATTTCTTCGGGGTTATGGATTTGGTATTTTGCTAAACTTCTTTTAGTTTTAGTTTAAATTCCTTAAAGTATTTTTGTACACTATTCGTTTTGATTTTATTGTTTTCCATATTTCGTACTAGTACATTTGTAAGAACCAACTATTGTAGGTAGTTCATGTAACAAGCACACTTTAATGTAATGTTAAAATAAATATATGTTTCGGCACTCGTTGTCTGTTAAAAATATGTATAAATAATTATTTAATTAATTGTTACTGTAATGACCGTTTGAGCCAAAATATATTTAAAAAAAAAAACTTGGAAGAGTCTGGAAGTCGGTAACGTACCCCCGTGCCTCGGAAAGCACGTTAAGCAGTTGATCCTGCACCCGACTTCTTTCAGGTCGTGACAGACCGGTGTCCCATCGGAATATGGGGGCAGGGGAATAGCGAGTGCACTTGTGTTTGCGGATTCACTTGAGCACTATAATATATCCTCCATACGTGGCTGATCGTGGATATTGGCCGCCATAACCGTAATAGGCTGGAGGATATGTATACAAAGCCATTTATTTTGAAAAAAAAACCTTAGATGTAAAAACATATTTATATTAGTTTTAAATATAATTTACATAAACTTGAGTATTTTCACATAAACCGGTTATCATCGATTCAATGTTTTATGAAAAAACAACGATACATTGAGTATAACGATAGCTTTTCAAAACATCGGAATCTATTCGATGTATCGCATTGTAAACATCGATGTTTTCAATACATCGATGTATATGGAATATCCCTACTTGTCACCACCATTCATTCACTCAGAAAAACAAAATGGCAGTTATGTAAAGAAGAAAAATTTATAGAATTTTGTTAAAAAATTGTAAATTAAGTGCAAATATACGTTGTGGACATTTGTTATTACGTTAAAGAAAACTAAACAATGTGCAGAAGCGTAAAGATATTTATAATATGTTCTAAGTTCGCTCAATGAAATTCTTGGTAGGTAACATTGTTTTTCACTTATCGAAGATTGTGGACCCAAGAAGATGTTACAAGGATTTCCACTTGCATGCTTGCACTGCAGCACAGCGCGGCACACGCAGTCCTGGATTTCCCGTCATAGACTGCGGCCTAGTCTAAATTACTATTTTCTAAGGGATGTATATGAGGCAACAAAAGTGAATTCTATTGTGTGTTTCGTGATATTTTGATATTAAATCGTGTTATAAGTAGCTTGTATTTTATTTTTGTTGTTTAATGGCGTTATAAAAAATCTGAATATTTTATCTGGATTAATCTGGTCATTGCAAATCATTCGTTCATTGAATGAACGAACTGCTGTATGACAATTCATTCAAATCTGTCAAAATCAATGCTGATTCCGTTCAGTCGTTCTAAAAATGGTCTAGTGGAGCACTATGGGACATTCTTGTCTGATACGTAGTATCTTCTACTTAGTTTGTGGATGCCGTATGAGTACCGCTTTCTTCTAATTTCAACGTGTCAACTTTAGGCGGTAGGAAAGGAAGAGGGAGACGTAACACTCGCGACGTGATTGGCTACTTCAACGACAGTCGGTCCAGTAGTGATGTGACGATTAAATAACTTTTATTCAATGTCGATAACCTAATATATAATTTTATTGATTATCAAAATGATTTTAACAAGAACTTAACTAGACTTTCAATCTATACTGTTTAAATTAAACTACCGTCCTCTACATACAAAATATGCTGTAATAGTGAGTGAAATTAAATTTATCAAGTTTTATTAAGTTACGAAACGTTGATTTAATAGTATGTTTAATAAAAGTTTAGTTAATTTATTTATTCTTATTGCACAAAGTGTAACTATAAATGTTGTACTTAATACCGGAAGACGTTTTTTGCCACTCAACCATTAAGATAAGCTTTAAGTTTGTTGATGGTGTGAGAGAAACAATACTAAAACTACAAGTAAAATAATATAAATATACAATTAGATAACAACTTTTTTTTTATGTTATATGCGGCAAACGAGCAGACGGCTCACCTGATGGTAAGCGATTGCCGCCGCCCATGGAGCCATAGCCATAAAGAATAAATATATTTTAATTTTATTTAATTATTCGTTGAAAGAATGCAAATAGTTCCTATTTAATTATTAATTCCGTATTTCCTTGTTGACAATAAAAAATCTACATGCAATTTATGATAGGACAAATATCGATATACCTATTAATATTTTTTAGAAAGTTAGTTGTGCATCACTCGTAATTCTTAGTAACATTTTGGTTCTATGACAGAAAGAGACGAACATATGAAATAAACATATGAGAGAAAGAGACCTTTTCAAAAAGACATCAACGCGCTTGGACAATCAACATGACACGTCCATTTTAACTTGACCTCTGCGAAAAATAATTCCAAATGAATTTTTACTGACCGATGAAAAGTTATACCATCTTTCTTCAAGCTAGATGTCCTAGAATTTTTTCCACACCATTTCACACAACAAGAAGTCATTTTTCTATCGAAAACAAACGCTTAAAACACAAATAACTTTTTTCGCACGGACAAACTTCCAGGTCAAAGACTTGGTCAGCACTGAAACAACGACTACTAACATTTGTGCAATATCACATATGTTTGGTTGGCACGCGTCTGATTGATGCCCGTAATGCGGTATCTATTAGGGGTGATCTGTGATAGATAGACATCCTTTATTGCACAGAAAGAATACAAAATATGTGTGTGTACATAGTTTCTTCTTAAAATAGGATAACATTATTGTATCTTTTATTATTTATTTTAATAAATGATTCCATCACATGTACTTTGTTGTTTTTCATTCCTTATGTACAGCTCTCCTGTTAATTAGTATGTTAATCGCATGAGTGTTAACAGGGCTTTTGGAACAGTGGTAGTGAACGCTGGCTTTGGTTCAAGGGTTGCTGGTTCGATCCCCGTACAGTACAAACATTTGTGTGCATGTACATATCTGTTTGTATTGGTCTGGGTGTTTTCTATGTATTAGTATGTTTTTACAAAAGAAAAGTATTATATGTATATATTTGTAATCCCACTGTTGATTATGATATCCGTAACACGGGTGCTTGAGCTACCTATCTCGGAGTCAGATCAATGTACATATGTGATGTTGTGAAATATTCTATGGGATATATTGAAATTCACTAACTAATAGTGAAGCAAATGTATTAAACCAGTTAACCTAAGGTAAGTACTGTGTAATCTTTAATGGATATCCAAAATTACCCCAAAATTGTAAAATTTATAAGTAGATAACTAGGTACTTAAATAGTTATGTAGGAACCTAACAAAAAGGTAAGAATTTTTTCCACACCATTTCACACAACAAGAAGTCATTTTTCTGTCGAAAACAAACGCTTAAAACACAAATAACTTTTTTCGCACGGACAAATTTCCAGGTCAAAGATTTTTATTTTTAGGTCCATGGCGACAATGAATGAGAATAAATAATTAAAAAATAGGTACTGTTATTTTATTACGTTAGGTGTACAAATAGGTATTATTTGTATTTAATTTAGTAAATGGCGGTAGGTAGGAATAAAAAATCACCTAGCAAACTTATTAAGAAAATACGCTGCGTGAGTGAGGGTACCGGAGGCCTAATCTGGGGGAAAGGGGGTTTAAAGGTTGGCAGCGCACTTATGACTCCACTAGTGTCGCGGGTGTCTATGGGCAGCGTCAATCGCTAACCATCAGGTGATCTGTCTGCTCGTCTGCCACCTATCACAAAAAAAAGTTACGTAATAAACTTACTTACGTTTCAAAGAAATGGTTCGAAATGTCGACCTCCTCGTTCAATGCAAAAAACCAGCTCGCCTGTAGGTAGACGCTCTGGTGTTACGCAGCATCTCTGGCGTCGCAGTGTTAAATGCATCGATTATGCGCTGTTTCATTTCATCTCTGGATGAGCACTGGACTGCATAAACAATGTTTTTTATGCGGCCCCATAAAAAAAAGTCCAAAGGGGTTAGGTCCGGGGAGCGCGCAGGCTAGGCACCGCGCCCTCCTCTTCCTATCCACTGAGAGAAGCGCGCGTTTAAGTAGTTTCGCACATTAATTGCAAAGTGCGCTTGAGCTGCGTCATGGTGAAAAATCAAAAGATTTTCCATGACTAGATTCACGTAGGTACGCACTGGCATCAGCGATAACTCATCATCGAGATCGTTTATCAGGAACTCTAAATAGTTCGCGCCGTTCAGGTTCTGGTCCGAGAAATGCGGTCCCACGAGAACATCTCCGATGATACCAGCCCACACGTTGATCCTCCACTGATGCTGGAACGATGCCTCGGACGATACATGGGGGTTTGTGTGCGACCAATAATGTTCATTATGAACATTATTAATCCCCGCTCTCGTGAACTTTAGATTCGTCCGTCCAAAGACTTCTGGAGGCAAAATCAAGTGCACTCTCGAGCTGCGTACTGTACCACTCACAAAATGACACGCGAGGTAAGAAGTCAGCAGGAATCAGCTCCTGCGTTCTGCTAAAATGATGCGAGTGCTGGCCATCTACGTGCAACACTCGCCAGACATTCATGTGATTGCCAGCCCCCAATGTCAAAGCAGCACGACGCGTACTGGTCCGTGGGTTATTTTCGAAGTGTTCTAGCACGGCTTCTTCGAAATCCGGATGATGGGTAGAAGGACGGCCGGTCGAAGCTCCTGGATGGAACGAGCCAGTCGTAAACAGCCGATGCGTCAGACGTCTGAAGCTACGCAATGAAGGAAGTTGCCTACGTTCATGTGCTGGTCTATCTTCAATGAACCTTTGAAGGTACAGCTCCCGTGCTGCACTCAATCACTTGCCGTCGGTAGCACCCAGACAAAGAATCATCTCATAGTAATCCTGATTACTTAGAGACATTGTCACTGTTATCACAACTGAAAACCTAGGATGTCGAACTTGTTCACACTAAAGCGGATAGAGAGCGACTGCTTTTGTAAACAGGGTTACCAACTCCTAAAACAATTTACCCCTAACATCAAGATGAAATCTAGCGCCTTTAATTGATTTATTCATATTGATTGTGACGATTATGAAATGTTATTTATAAAAGCACTTCTAAGAATAGGCACTTAATGAAAGTATTTTTTTTTAACAATCAATTTCTAAGTAGGACTATGATCAAAAGTCATTACAGTGACATTGATAGGGCGGGGCGTTGTTGTATCGGAAAATGTCAAAATTACTGACACTTGTAAAGGAAACAGCATTAGTTCAGATTTTTTCCACGCGCCAATGGACAACATTTCAAAATTGCTAAGCTCTGAAACAAAAAATACCAATTCTTTGTTTACTTTTCCGCTGCTCGAATATATATTTATTAATTTTTTATATTGCTTATTTACTGAGAAAAAAATTAAAAACTAAAAAACGTAAGATGACGTCATCGGACGGCAGAATGTAAAATATTTCTTTGCTTAGCACATTATAGTTTTCAATTTACGAAATGCCAAACCCATGACATGTAACTGTAAAAAAAAAGACAACTTGTCAACGTTGAATGTATGAATGACGTTGACAATGTTGACACTAGTATTATTTACCTTTGACAGTAGTACCTTTTTTTATCAAAACAATGGTAAGCAAAGGAATATCGCTGTATTCAGCCGTCCGATGACGTCATTTGGCGCTTACGTCTATTTAGAATAAAAAGAATTTCAATAATTATTTTATGCTTGAAAATGGACAAATTTTGAAAAAGAAAAAATATGGGTCTGATCATTTTATGTCTATTTTCATATAAAAAAACAATATGGACATGTTAAAAATATGAAATGTTGTCCATTATGGGTTGGGCGATAAAGAAACACGCAGATTATGGATTTTTCCCGAATTCCATTGACATTTTGTTTTTTCGTTTTGGTCAGTCAAATATGACAATGTAGTTGTGATGTTAAAAAAAATATTTACGCCCCTAAAAAAAGTCCTCAAAATTTTGATGGCCCTAAAAAAGTCCCAACAAGCATAATTAGGCCCTAAATTTAGGGATTAGAATAGACCCTAAGTTGGGAAGCTTGTTTGTAAATCCCGCGCACCTACTGTGCGTGCTTCCTTTTTACCGCTTCCGATTTCTAGCCTCCCAGTACTAGCGTATCTGTCCTAATAATTGTCACTTAAAAATAAGGGAAAAAGTACCCTGTGACGTAAATTTATCGACGTAGTGACTTAGGGAAATCATTTGTTTTGTTTGATAAATCATTGATAGTGGCGTAAAAAAAGAATATAAAAAGACATGGCGGGTGATGTCTTTTATTTTCAAGCTGTAAAGCGCGTGCAGCTGAACGAGCTTCCATTACGCTACCGCTATTTTTCATGAATGATTTCTAATAGGCAAAATACGATATTTTTGTTTTCATATTCCATTTAAATAATATTATTAAGAATACTTATTATAACGAAGTTTGAAACATAGTTTTTTTTTCAAATTAAATTGATTGATTCTTAGCCTTGAATAACTAGTAGGCGTGAATAATCTAGTATAAGTTGCCTTACAACATCAGCCCATCCACTTCCAAATTATTACGTTGAGGAGTAAATACTGATTCAGATTTGAAAGACAATACAAAACCATTTAAATATGCCTATAAAATGTTATTAATGTTTAGAGAAACGTTAATGTGTAGAGTACTAACTCCTAATAATTTAGGACTTATACCTTCCATCATCAGCTCGGCAGCACAACATTATGATCGCCGGACGCAAATGCCATACCTACCTAAAACTTCAGAAAAATATGTAAAATGCGGTACATGTGAGGTTCCCTTCCATTTTTTCAGGATTTCATCATCAGATCCTGATATCCTTATCATGGTACCATCCCGGGACTATCTCCTTCCCAAAAAAAGTCATATAAATCGGTTCATAAACGGCTAAGTAATCGGCAGACAAACATAAAGAAACATACGGTCGAATTAAGAACGTCCTTCTTTTTTTTTAAGTCGGTTAACAATAATTTTAAATAGTCCACAATGGTCCGTACTGGGAATCAAACCGTGAACCAGATTTTTTTGAAATACTTAGTTTTTATCGCGTAAGAGGTATTGGATAATAGCGGTTTCTCAGAGCGACTCTGTAGCTCAGTGGTTAGAATATTCGCCTGGAGAGTGTAAGGTCCTGGGTTCTAGGCTCCTTGGCTTGGAGTTAGTTTCCTTGTGAGACGGGTAGGCTTAAAGGCAAAAAATACGTGCCGATTTGTTTTTTTTTTGTTTTACTTTGTATTTGTGGTAATCCTTGACCAGGTATTTGTTGTGGTAATGTGCGGCCGCGCTTTGCCGGACCAGCGTAGTTTTTTATGTAATTCGGATACGGTTTTTAGTTTAGGATTCGGAAAAGTTTTCTGGTCGATGACTTTTCAGATAAGAAGTAAGTACGTAGGCTTGATGTGCTTTCCGAGGCTGGTGATTATTGATTTTTTCTTAAAATTACGCGGATTTTTTCTATTATTTTGTAAATTTCATTGATTGAATCTTTACTTGTCGTCCATTATGTACATGGATACATACCGACTAGGTACCTGATTGGTCAATGTTTCTCATTCGATCGTAAGGTTTTTTTTTGCTGGTTGTCTGTCACCACTCTTTTCACGCTTGTTTATTGTGCATAATTTAAAAATATTGTAAAAAATAGGTAGATACATAAGTACTGCTTTTATTGTTTCCACTTCAAATAGGTATTTATTTTCTCTTTACATAAAAGAAAATTATAAAAATGTTCGGAACCCATTTTAATATTGTGTTCAATAACCAGGAGCACAGCCAGGAGTGCAAGGAGCTGTAACTAATACAAAAGGAGCGGGCAAAGGTTAATAACCTTGTCAGCTGATTGTTCACTAAGTAGTGATGTGCGAATTCATTGTCTGCGATTGTTCACTAAGTAGTGATGTGCGAATTCATTGTCTGCGACGACAAATGAGTCGTAATTTGCAGACGGGGGTCTACCCCCGTCTGCAAATTACGACTCATTTGAGACTAGCATGGAAGAAGTCCTGAGAAAAGTATGTGCAACTAGTAAACAAGTTATCGTGAGCGGTGACTTTAATATTAACATCCTGGAGAATTCGCAGAACTCAGTTAGGTTTCTGAATCTTTTTAAGTGTTTCAATCTGGTGCACCTCTTCAACGAACCTACCAGAATCACCCCCACTTCAGCTACATGCTTGGACAACATATTCTGTGATTGTATTGTAGGGGAGAAATCTATAATAAATTTCATAAACTCTGATCACAGTGGTCAGCTGGCTGTTATCGACTGTCATCGAAATTATCCGTCTACAAGTTTTACATGTAGGCCTATTACAAAAAGACGTATAGATAAATTCAAAGATAATATTTATAATAAGGTATCCTTAATGCCTGGTAATAAAAATAGTGTCGACCAGTTGTATGAAAGCCTTTTCGAAATTGTTGAAAAGGAATTTAATGATATTTTTACAAAAAAGACCATTAAATTAAACAGTTCTAAAAATAAATTTAGTGACTGGGCCACTACAGGGATTCACATAAGCAGGAGAAAATTGTTTGAATTATATGATATTAAAGCTAATTCACGTGATCCTGCGATAGTTGAATATGTTAGAAATTATTCTAAGTGCTTTAAGAAAGTATGTGCAGTTGCTAAATCTAACTACATTAAAAACAAAATAAGTAAAGCAACTAACAAAAGTAAAATCACGTGGAACATCATCAACAAAGAGACTTGTAAAAATAAAACACAACAACACAAGTTCTCTCTAAAAATAAATGGCAAATGTCTTGACTCTGATACTGAAGTGGCAAATGCATTTGAGTCGTTCTTCACTAATATACCAGTGGCAACAACAAGTACATTAAATTCAAGTTCGTATCTTGCTATCTCATTACTTAAAGCAAATGTTGCCGAGTGTCAAACGCCTTTCAAATTTTACCATGTAACCTCCGAGATAATAGTTAAAACTTTCAAAGATCTGAATATGAAAAAACTGAAGATCTTTGGGGAATATCAGTGGACATTTTAAAAAATATAATACTAGCTATTGCACCCCATTTGGCAACGATATTCAACAGATGTATTGATGAGGGTCAGTTTCCTAGCATAATGAAGTACAGCAAAATCATACCGTTATTTAAATCAGGTGATAAAAGTGACCCTTCTAACTTTAGGCCTATTTCTATGTTACCAGCACTGAGTAAAATTTTTGAAAAAGTCATATTCGTTCAGTTGCTGTCTCATTTTAAAGTTAACGATTTACTTCATAATAAACAATTTGGGTTTACCAAGGGTAAGTCAACCACGGACGCAGGAGTTGCACTTATCAAGTATATTTTTGATGCATGGGAAAACAAACAGGATGCAATTGGTGTTTTCTGCGAC
>CM032465.1:5232884-5363016 GCA_019059595.1 Marasmia exigua | reverse complement strand
AGTAATTTTGAGGGAACGTTAAATACAACTCTTTTTTTTCGAACCACTTCTTTATAAAGAACTTTGAACTATCAAAAAAACGTATAAATACCTCTAATTAACGTATTTTGTCAACTTAAAACCTTTGTATAATGTGGAAACATTATACAATGCCAATGTCCTGACATGAATCACATACCTACTATGAGATTCAGTCATTGTAGGTATCAACGCTTCTTTTTTCCCGTAAAACAGTCTTCGCTGTAATAAGACTGAAGTGCCTAATGTTGAGGAGAATAAAACAATTGATTTACCTCCTAATAACGAATTTCTTACCTACCTAGCCTCAACATAACAAACCTCAGTTCAAGGATACTTGATGTAACGAATACTAAATAAGGTGCAACGAAGGCATCACAAACACCCAGGCCCAGCACCAATTCGTGCGAGAATCGTCAACCCACCTCAACCCTACTGCATCAAGCGAATTTAAAAACTTACTCAACGCATATAATGCATATATAAAATATGCATTATATACCTAACACCTGGTCCCATATTAGAACTGTGTAGTGCGTCCTTACGCAGCTCATATTTTGCGAAGTAAAAAATAAACACTATAGAAAAAAATAAAAATAAAACACATCTAGCAACACTACATTAAAACCGGGAATCATTAGTTCTCTTCGCGCTTCGTCGCACTTTGACACATCTTTGTTTATAGAATAATTTAAATTGGTTTATTTGAGGTTGACATCATGCCTAAGGAGTCTAAAACAGCTAAGAAGAGTAGGAAACTAGAAAGAAGACTGGAAAAGTACAACTAGAAAGACAATTATAGAATTCCGACTCCGGTGAGGTTTTGGAAGTTCCGCCTAATCAAGGTATTTTTCGTTTTCTAAGCTTTATTATGTGGTATTCGTCTAGGTTAGGTATAGTTTTTTGAGTTTGTTTATACATTTGGATCGTTTTAATCGGTTGTGCAAGATGGCAATATTGAAATTAGAGTCCACAAATCACAAAGCGAAGTCAATTCGGAAGTTTCAAGCGTCTATTGAACAAACTATCAACATGCAACGCGAAAGAACACAAAGGAACCGCGGCAGGTTCGACATAGCGATGGTTATTGTCCATTAGTCTGGACCAAACTTTTCGTAGTATTCGTAGTACCAAACCACAAAACAGACAAAAGAAAACATGAGTTTTGATTGCCTTATCTACAACTATACCTTGACCATTTGGCCAGCTAACACTCTCATCAATCTTACTTGAAATTAACATCACGCTACTGCCACTTAAAGGTCATATAAAAAAGAAAAGAAATAAAATCAATAACAAGTACAGACTATTCACATTGTTTGGTGTGAACTTGGCTCAATCCTGTACTATTAGGTACCTGGTGACGATAGTAAAAGCGTCCCGCAGCACACTCAATCCAGAGTCAATACAAAAAGTATTAAAAATAAACCGAACCGGGAATCGAACCCAGGATCATCTGCACCTAGGCGCAACACCACGTGCACTGCGTCAATGAGGTTATCAAACAAAATTATGGAAAATATTGAGTAGCTTCGATTTGGTCCCTACAGTTAGGTAGGCCAAATGGTTAAATAATGTGATCCCAACACAGTACGGTGAATGAGGCAAAGTCACTTCCATCACAGACCCTACTAAACTTCAAGTTTTATCAAGGCAAAAGGACAAAACACTTCCCAACACACATACACACACACCAAATTGAAACCTTATTCATTTTAACCTTTAAGTCCCTTTTTTCTGGCTCCGATGCACTTTATTAGATTTGTCAACCGAACACATCTTTCCGGAAAAAGCAAAATTAATTAACCTCCACAGGACAGGCTCCGCCTAGTGTAAGGGTCAGTTTCATGTATTCTGTGCAATGTTACATTTTGGCCGCAAGCAATTTTCATATGTGTGATAAAACAATCTCACTTGATGTCATATTTACGAACAGTCAGTCAGCAGTCAGCAGGTCTAAATTTCACACAATAGACCCCAAATATAATGTATACTAATTTAGAATGAACTGTTACCAGACATCTGCATTGGGCAGACTCCTTATGACTGTCAGAGTAACTAATAACGTTGTTATCAATTCACATGCCCTAAATAAGAATTAAAAGTAGGTACATCTTCGATTTTATTATGACCAGAGTCCACTGTCCTTACAGTGAAATGTAAACAATGGCCTTTGATTATTTTATTACAAGGCACGAAATCTACTCGGTACGTAAACATAAGCATTGCAGACACTTTTTGAATGCACGTTAGTTGCAAACCCGAAAACCATAGCAAGCTGGTTATACTTCGCTTCATAACAAAAAACTAAAAAGTTAAGTATCAGCTCCATCATCGTTCCAATTCAGCATATAGGCCTCCATCACAGAAACCAAGTGATCACCACAATGATGTGTCCAGGCCAAATCATCACGCTTGCCAAACGTGGATTGGCGATCATCACAAACTCGAGCCAGGCTCGAATATCTCGAAAAACACCCCTCGCTTGACCCGGGAATCAAACCCAGGACCCGAAACCAGGGCCCAGTACTTAAACACCAAAACAACAGGATGCTCAGCACCAATATCAAAATAAAATGTGAACGACCCAGCGAATTCCAATAGGGTTGCTAACTAATCAAACGCCCACTCCACACAGAAATGTTAAGCAGAATGACATCGTTTGGTATACGGGTGGTTCCAGGAAGCAAGGCGTATCCGGGGCGGGATTTTGTAATGATCGCTTCGGAATACCCAAATTCGTCAACCTGGGTCGCTATACCACAGTGTACCAAGCAGAAGTCTTCACAATAATGTGCTGTGTCCAAGAGAGTCTGCAAATGAATCTCCAGAATAAGAAGATATTCATCTTCTCAGATAGTCAAGCTGCCCTCACGGCGTTAACATCCTGTGAACTTGACTCCAAACTCACTAGCGAGTGTGTCCTGCTCGTAAACCTTGGCAATGCCAACATCGTCCTCTAATCTATTCTATCTAATTTGGGTACCGGGACACTGCAATATCAGAGGCAACGAAGTCGCTGACGTGCTAGCAAAGGCCGGAGCAGAGAGCCCATTATTCGGACCGGAACCAATAAGTGGCGTTCCAGCCTGCATGGTCAGGTTCGAGTTAAAAGAGTGGGAGCATAAGCAAAGCACTGAATTTTGAATTTTGGAAAAGACTACCTCGACTAGAACAGTCTAAGGCGTTGATACAGGCGTTCGACCAGCGACGAGCTGTAGAAATAATAAAACTGAGTAGAGGACATGTTAGGGCACTCACTCGGACCCTCACAGGGCACTGCAAATTAAACAAGCACCTTTCAAATACCAAAATCTGCAGGTTCTGTCGCGAGGACGAGGAAACGATCATCCACGTGCTCGGCGAGTGCATAGCGCTGCACCGCTGCAGAAACCGGCACCTGGGAGCACACATGATCTCAGCAGACGAGATCAAAAGCTCACCCATCAGCTCCATTCTCGGGTTTATCCTGGAACTTGAGCTACATGAGGTGCTGTAATAGGTTACGGGGCTGCCACAAAAGATCATCTACTGGTCGCAGTGGCTATGAGACTCAGGGCTCAACCCATTTCTATCAAATAATAATAATAAACTCCGCACAGAGTGCCGGGGCTGCAGCCAGTGGCTCCGCTGCCGCTGTCCTGTTGCGCTGGCCATGCTACCGCTGCCGCTGGCTGCGCCAGGGCTCGTGCTGATACTCCCCGCCTCGCCGCGCTGACACTTGTAGCACATCACATCCAGAATCTTGTGCGTTTACGCCACTTTTCATCGATCGTTTTTGCTTATAATAGCAGTCTCGTTATTGCACTGACATTAGTTCATTTCAGAGTTCACACAGTGGGGCATGTTCTGGTTGCAATCCCACTTCTGATAACGGGGGCTGGTTGAGCTCCTCGTTATCAGATAGGTTGTGCAAGATGGCAATATTGAAATTAGAGTCCACAAATCACAAAGCGAAGTCGATTCGGAAATTTCAAGCGTCTATTGAACAAATTATCAACATGCAACGCGAAAGAGCACAAAGAAAACGCGGTAGGTTAATTGAATGTTGTATTATTAATATTAATATTTTGGACAATGAAGAAAACAGTTTAAGCTCAAAATATCTGTGCCCTAACGCTGAATACGGACTAACGCCTTTTTTTTTTTTTTTTTTTTTTTTGTTGACCCTGTGAAATGCCGCCGGCCCACTGATAGGAGCCGACGTCGCGCCGGGTGGTCGGCGCCGCCTTATGCACACACGGCCGCTGGGGAGTCGGCCGGGTAGTGTGGGGCTCTCCCCTGGATTAGGCCTCTGCTAATCAGAGGCCGTCCAAGGGCATACCCACTAAAACCACCGGGGCTTTTTCCATTCCACACCCTCTAAGTCCGGGAACGTAACGCGGATTACCACCAGGCTGCCACCACGCGAACCGTCCTGGGCGAAGAGGCTCGCCAGCACGGCCTCCTTCCAAAACGCGTGGTCCATTGGACCCAGGGCCTCTCCCACGGCCCACCAACTCCGCCCCCCGAGTGGCATCCACACTGCTGGCTGCAGTGCAGAATACCACCGGGAGGAGGACTGCAGGTACCCCTCCCCACCCGTACACTGCTGGCTGCAGTGCAGAGTGGGTTGGGGAAACAAAACCTGCAGGCTTCAAAAACGAAGCCGCCGCAAGTCCCAACTCCGCTGGATGCGGAGCCAGGAAGATTGGCAACACCGGACTGCCGCCGAGCCGCTCTGGCTGAGAAACCCGACGCAGAACCTCCAAAACACACGGCCCTACGGCCACCGAGCCTGCGGGCTCTCCACCCAGGAAGGGGTGGCACAAGACAAAGCGTGACCAGAGTGGGAGGGCTGGACTGGGCACTGAAGCCCTCAGTCGTCCGACATCCCCCCAACTGCCACTGGTCCTGCACCGCCTTAAGTGCGCGGACGAATTGGGCACAACCACTTTCGTGGCGAGTGCTGAGGGCCTCCACCGGTCAGAGACGGCATGCCGGATAACCGCCGGTGAGAGACCCAGGTCCGCGCACAACCAACCAAAACTCCAGGGTGTCAGAACACCCCCCACCAAACACCTCGCTCCAGAACAGAGCGGTCCACTCAAAGACCCAGACCGAGACCGGCCTAGGTCCGTAGGGGGGGTTATGAACCATAACCCCCCATCCATGTGTGCAGCCGTCGGCCGTCGGGTAGCAATATGGCGAGCGCGCCAAATTACTATCCGCCGTTGCCCAGGGACGCCAGGACCCCTTCGGTAGCAGCTCCAAACAGAGCAAAAATACTACCGAAGGGGCCACACGAGGAGGCCGCCGCACCGTAGTCCCCATACGGACTAACGCCTACAATAACACGCCCAACAAGGAATAACTCCTGCCTCGACCATATTTTTGTAACCTACACATAACCTCGGAATCGTTTGTGTATTACTGACCATCGTATAGTCGTCGCAGGCATTGCCCTTCACCACAAAAAATGAAACCCTTCTAAACGTTAA
Source organism: Marasmia exigua (assembly GCA_019059595.1). NCBI lineage: Eukaryota > Metazoa > Arthropoda > Insecta > Lepidoptera > Crambidae > Marasmia > Marasmia exigua. The sequence goes on along the minus strand of CM032465.1, from coordinate 5,357,518 downwards.
GTTCGGAAGTACAACATCGGCGCTATCAAAGGAGAACTGTCACAAACGGACTGGCTGGGCGTTACAATGGCAGACAGCGTAGATACCGCGGTTGACATTTTTACAGAAAAGCTGACCTCAACTATTAACGCGAACTCAGAAATTGTTAAGATTAGTAAGTCTAAATACGATTTAAAAAGTTGGATTACTCCAGGTTTAATGAAATGCATGAGGCACCGCGATAAACTTCACAGTTGGTCAAAGAAGTACCCTAATAACGAAATAATACAAATATCTTATAAAAGGTACAGAAATTATCTTACTGACCTGTTACACAAGTTAAAAAAACACGAAAAGGGAGAACTTAAAAAAGTGAAGGCAAACCGAAAAGACTTTGGAAGGTAGTAAAGGAAATTTGTCACCTGTCTGCTGCTAACAAAGATCCCGTTGAATTATTGCATGTACCATGCACAAATAACAAGCTTGTCTGTGCATCTACTTATCTATAAAGCTTAGCTTATCTTAACTTTGCGCTATAACCATTCGTTGTGCGGTCTGCGTCGGGATATTAAATCTTAGACCCTTAATCGTAGGCTCCCTGACGCAGACCGAACAACCAGACCCTGGCAACTAGTAAACAGGCTGGTTCGTTCAATATCAGTTGCGGGTCTTCTTGGAGGAGTTTTCTTGGAGGAGACTTCTGGAACGAGCTTTCTAGGACAATTCTAGGCTCCTTCTCCTTCCCTGGACTTACCTGGAAGAAGACCTACGCCTGCCGCGACGTCCTATTGATCTCAGAGGAGTCTTAGTTAGTAAGGGGTCTACTTTTTGTATTCTTAATAGAACCCACTTTTCTTCTCTTCACTCTTCTTGAAATATAGTTTATCGGTGAAAGAACCTCTTTTATTTCACCGCAAACTCAAAAGGTTTTACTGGCGCCCAACGTGGGGCCCGAACCCACGACCCTGAGATTAAGAGTCTCATGCTCTACCGACTGAGCTAGCCAGTTTTTCACTAAGGATTTATCACTAAGGTAGAAGGTACGTTTCCAGATTACATCGCCAACTTTGAAATCTATGTTTTTCCTACGCTGGTTGTAAAACGTTTTACTGGCGCCCAATAGGAAATTGAGTACACACAGTATCCCGACCAGACTTTCTTATTTCACAGCTGTAAAACTTATCCCACGCTTATATGAGACAAAACAAACGAGGTAGTAGTCAACCCTCCAAATTTAGGACTACGTACGGTGCGATGCCTCTACCTGACATTTGTAGATTATTCTAGAGTTGGTAGCGAGCCGGACGGAGTAGTATAAATGGGGTGCACACGCCGCTACTCGACACATTCAGTCGGACACAGTCAGACAGCGCTCTCAACAAGAGGGCCACGACTATCCGAAGCGACTCAGAAGCCCTACAGCAGCGTCATAGTGAAGATCAATAGTCTCCGTCTCTCCGTTTGTCACCGTGTCACCGTACCTCCGTCCGTCGTCGCCATAGTAGTTACCCGTACTCCGCGTCAACCCATAGCTCCGCTCCGTGGCTCTGCGAGTCTACGTGTCTACAGTCCACTTCACCCAGCCCATCGTCTCAGAGTAGACTTGTACGTCAAATAAGATGTCAACTGGTTTCGAAATATAATATTCCGGGTCAGCTAGTTGAATATTCTGCAAATACGAATATTCTTCCTTAATCAGTGATGTATTTGGCAAGTTATTAACGACCTTAGACATGACAAGGGCTTCCGTAGCAAATTGATGATTATCATGGATGGATTTGCAGTCCAGCCTAACCTTGCCTCTGCCCTTTTTTGACGCAATTCCTACGCCACTCTCTGATGCCTTTATGTGCTGCCGACGCAGCCCTAAACGTTGCGCTGCGTTTTCAGTGATCAGAGTGATCTGTGACCCCTGATCAAGAAGCGCACGTAACGTATGACCATTGAGGTAAACAGTTATAGAGAGGCTATCACAAGCAACAGTCATGTTCCATTTTGAAACGTCAAACGGTCAAACTTTATTGTCATTCCGAAGACTAAAAAAATATCGCAGGACGGACTATGCAAACAATCATATTCGACGGCCGTCGGTTCGGTATATGGTACTTTAATACCTAAGAAGAATCTTAATGTATCTATTATTCAATATTTGTGTTTTTTGTAAGTGTTATGTGCTTAATTTGATTAACGAAAAAAAAATACATCACATGGTTAGAATACAATAACTTATTTAGGGCACTTGTGTTTGCGCTCACACTTGAGCACTGTCTGTCTGTCTGCCTGTCTGTCTTACTGTGGTTTTAAGGACTAAGCAGTTAGCATCATGAAAATCGGGTTCTTCTACTTTGTGATTAATGTCCTTATGGACATACATAACAACTCCGTCGTTTTGATTGTGGTTTACTGTAGTGTAGTGGAGTTTATAATTGTCCAGATCGGGGGGTGGTTTGTGTTTTGTAAGTCAACATTCTGTGAAAACTACTATGTCACAGTCGGTGCGGAGCCGTGTTAAAAAGACAAGAAAGTTATCTAAATGGCGGTATATACTTCTGACATTAAGTGTGATAATTTTCAGACCATTTTTGTATTGTGACAGCTTTGTTCGGCAACTTTCCGGTTCCTCAAGGGATGATATGGCGATTGAGGTGTTATCTAGGTCATTGTGTATGTCGATGATATTATTGAATTGTTTTAAACTCAGATGCGTTATTGTCATTATCATGAATAATACTCATTAAATATTAATACAAGAAGAGGCCTACTTTATTATTTAAACTAATACTAATCGAGAAATACTTATATAAACCAAGAACAACAAATAAAATAAAACAAAAGAGATCTATATCTTCACTTAAAACTTAACTAGATTAAAAGTTTTGCGATGTCACTCAAACATTGCCAAAAGAGGTTCAGGTAGCCGCTAATTTGTGGTTCTTGACGAGTTCTCTTGTTTGGTAGTAAATGTGGCGTGTTTTGGATGATATAAGGCTTCCGATATGAATATTGTTTTATTTTGACCCGGGATCTTTAGGGCCTCTGAGTTAAGGGAGGGTTGGTTAGATTGTCGTTGATCCTTGTTGTATTTTTTATAGGTAGGTACTTTTGCACTAGGTAGATCTTCTTTTATAGCGGTCGATGTAAAGTTTACAACGATCGCCTCGGATTTAGTCCTGTAGATATTTAGGGGGGAGAGGGGGGTCTTTTTCTATAGAATCAATTTTATTTTCTAGCAATTTGACATATGACTTAAGGTTTGAGTTGTCCTTTTCCACTGTCTCAAGTTTTGAAACCAGAGCGGCGTGTTCAGCGGACATTTAGTCCAAAGATTGTCTGATGTCGGTATTCTGTTCAATAAAGGTACTTATTGAGTTAGTTAACTCCGAGAATTTGGACTCTTGGTAGGTGTGAAGTTTGTCGAACATTAACCTGAACTCGGCTAGAAATTCGTCTGAGCCGCCCGGCGTATCAGCCAGCCTACATTTTGCTCATTTGGTGATTACGGATCAGAATCTGATCCGTAATAGGCGGGAGGATGTTCATCCGTGGTGTTGGTTACTCATGAACCACTCGGAGCCGGCGACCGTTGAATGTCAGGCATAACTTTGAAAAAATTATTTACTCGGTGTTGGCCTAACTGTCCGACGGCAATCGATTTGTTGTCGGGCGGTGCCTGCGCAGGTGAGTCCCACTATGGTTAGTAGGCGGCGTCCGAGCGGCGCGGGCCGGTGCGAACTGTGGTTGTCTCTCTCATAAAAAGGCGGGGCTTGCGTGTGCGCACGGCGATTTAACTCAGTGGGAAGAGTTGTGTGAAGTTGGGTCAGATGTAAGTAATACTCAAACGGACTGTTGAGTCACCGTAGGCCTCGCCTATAAATCAACAGCGAGCGTCGGAGGGTTTTTAGTGGGTAAACCTCTGGGAGTCCCGTCAGGTCGGGGGACCTGACGGGAAGGTGCCTAATGCATTTTCCCTTCGTTACCAAAAAAAAAAAAAAGATGTAAGTAATACCTTTTTCGCTCGCACCGGTGTATGTCTCTTCAGTACCCGCGCGAATACACTTAGTTGTTACTGAATTACAAATGAAACAAAATTGAAATTTCGGTTTACTAATCGCACGTCTGAGCTCCTCAGGGTCCGGGAGGGAGAGGGAAGATTTAAAGGTTCACTTTGATTAATAGTAGGCTGCGTTTCGGAGTCCGTCAAAGTATGAATGTGGGGTCGTTCGAAATCGCCAATGTGGGGTTGTTGGCGATTTCTGTAAGAATTGAAGTTTGACTTACCACGACCCCTGTGGGATGTCCTGGAGCTCCTGGAGGCCCCACGGGAGTTAGTCGGTCTGCTCCTCCAGCCATGGCTCGTTCCCGGAGTTGGGTTGTAAAACTCACGTTGGGGAGGCTGCGACTGCCGACTGCCGCGGTAGGATGAGTTCCCTTTAGCATAATTATTCCATCGACCCCTATAAGATTTAAATTGTTTATTGAAAGTCATGACTGAAACTTCAAGCGGTGGGGACGAAGTAGGTACTTTCGTCAACGGCCGCCTGGATGGCGTCCTTTAAGGATTGGAAATTCCTAGCCAAAATAATTGTGCTTAATTTTTGATTTCTTAACCCGTCAGCGAAAGTTTTAATCGCTTGCTTCTCGTTCAATGATTTTATAATTTTAAATGTTTTCTCATCTCCTTCTGATTGAGAAATGGTTAGATTTACTAACATTTCCGATAATTCTCTACCATATTCATCTATGGACAGATTGTTTTGTCGAAAATTAATTAATCGGCGTTGTATGCCTGTTGCCGACTTATTCGGCAAAAGCTGCGTTTTCATATCTTGAACAAGAGACTTAACATCGTTGTAGTTAGGACAAAGTTTCAGTTTTGCCGCCCGTGATAGTCTATTTTTCAACACAAAATGTATTAATTTTGATTGCGACGCTTCCTTAATATCAGATGAATAATATTCGATACCATCGATTAAAGTCAATATACTTGCTTCGTCATCAGATGCAACTGGCAACTTTTTTATCAATAGATGCGGAAGAACACAAATCTATAATTTCCTCATATAAAGAATTAAAATTATAGCGAACTTCGTTGATTGGTCTTTTATCAGAATTTTTATTTTTAACTGTTTTTTTTTTTTTTATCCCAGGATATACCTAATTGTTGTAGGCGGTGTGCGATTTTATTTCTGCAAGTACAGAAGCATGGTTTTCTCCGCCAGCACCCGCGTTTTGATCGATAATAACGCCTTGACCTTTAGGTAGATAATTTTCCGCCCATGGTTGCCCCTTCTAACTAGTGATTTACTTATTCCGACGTCAATCGCGCAGCTCCCAAGAGTAACTCCCAGCCATGTTTATTAGATCGGAGAACACTGTTCGTGAACAATGTTTATTCGCGTGCGCCTTATTTGGGAGTACGGTTTCACTTTACAAGGGCCGGTGGCGCCGAGTCCTCTGGCAGGATCGCCATATGAGGATCGTATCGGGAGATCGAGTGATACACAAGAATGATGAGTAAATACTGTCTTTATTGATCCAAAACATTCGGTTATATTTAGAATCATTCATACACAGAATACATTACATAGATATACCGTATATAGTTCCAAGCATTTGAGCGATTATTTAAGCCCGATAAGTCCTTAACCGACGCCTCAGAATCCAATTTCTTGCACAATAAGTAAGTTAGAAGTGGACCCCAAGTGTATGTATCTACCCCTAAATTATCAATGGCATGCCAGCATTCTTTACTTATATCGTGCAATTTCCTTATCTCATATGCGGTTTGTTTTTGCACTATTGGTTGATTTAAAAATACTTCGATTTGCTTTGTGAATAGTATCTAACTGCTAATTGTTATAACGTTGACAAAAAATATCCCAGGCTGTGGTGTAATTGTCAGCCGAAATATGTAAATGTTGTAGGAGGCGTTCGGCGTCACCCTTAACTTTACTCTTGAGATGCTGCATTTTCTGAGATTTAGATAATGTTGCGTTGAAATGGATAGTTTCTTTGAACAAATCATAAAAATTAGGCCATAGGTTGTAATTTTCCGTATAAGTAGGGATGTCTATTTTCGGCGTAGATTTCTTCAAGTGATCTGATGATGATACATTTTGGTTTAACTGTCTCTTTATATCCCTAAATTTAATCTCATTTTCATTATATTCCTGTTCATATCCCGGATCTGATTCCTCTAGCAAATTATCTATTTGGCAATGCAATTTATCAATTATTTCCCAGCGAGACTGAATGTTTCTTAATTCATCCTTCAACTACCATTTTTCTTCTAATTCATCCACTAGACAATATTGAATTTGCCGTAAAAAGGCTTTGAAATTAGTTTTTTTGCTGACTCATCAATTGCTTCAACATAGATGTAGAATTATAAATCTCCGAAATACCTATGTATATTTTTAGTGTCCGACATAAACTCTTTTGGAGTGAAATTGGCAATCAAATCTCTAGTGCCTACATAATATTCTTTTACCTGCTTAAACATATCTCTCGTAAAATACTCGTGAGATTTGTCAGAAAATGTCAGAAGGTCATCGTGATTGTTCTGAAATTCCGACCAGAGATTGTCTAACCTCTCTTTTCTCTTAACAATTTATTCTCTAGGCTTCCTATCATTCGAATCCTTTTTGAAATTTTATTTTCGAACGACCAAAATATCTGGGTCGTGTGCTCACAACCCTGTCAGACAAACTCGTACGGAGATGGCCCTGATGGGTGAATGAAAACGCGTATGTGTCTGCCGAGTGATTTATTAGCACTAAATAGTCATACAAATAAAAATGCAATAATTAGGTCAAGCGCAGCTGGCCAAAGTTTATGAAAATACAGAATGTACAAATGTACGATGCTGGCTAATACATTTTCTTTAATTGCAAAGTATTTATTTTAGTTAGAATTTTCAAAGCAAGTAACAAATGTTAATCAGACTTATTTCTCTTACATAGTAGATACTTAAATACACATACAAATACAAATAATATTTATTTGCATAAAACATGGCACATTATTGGTTATATTAGTAGTCATTTACGCATGTTTAGTCGATCTATCGACAAGCAAAAATCAAATTCGGAGTCAAAAAATAATAAAAAAAAATGTTGTTTAATCACATAATAAGTGTTGTTATATAGATTTTTATAAAAGCGGGCTGAAAATGTATGAAAATTGACTATGACTTTTTTAAGCTACTGGCCCAGTAAGTACTTGATAAGTATACCTACCGTTCACAAAAACCAATTGAACTATAATAAACAGTAATTGTAGAAAATAACTTTACTAAAATTACGTAAAACGAACATTAAAAAGTAAGTAAAGCTGAACAACTTATAAAAATGTATATACAAGAACATAAACCAATCTTAAAAAATATTGAAATCATTAGAATCATCGCTATTCAGATAAAGATTCGCTATTAGAATCAAACAATGTCTGAGTGATTTATTAACTAGGAGTAAATTCTTATTTTCTCTGTCTTCTTTCCAGAACCTTTGTTTTGATTTTGTTGACTTCTTCTTTATTTTTCCTTTTTCATTCTTTACTTTTCTGATTTAGTTCAATTTTTGCAAGCTTTTCCTTTATTTATTTTCATGATTTATCACTTTTCAGATGTTACTACTGCAGGTACTTGCCTTTTCTTTTGGCCTAAGGATGTTTAATTAGTATAGGAATAATGGGTTTTGCTGTGCTTGTTGCTGCTATTGGTTGTGTACCTAAGACTTAAAGAAAGATATGACTGGACGACAGGAGACGATACTGCAAATGACTGAATGATGCGCATGACAGTTGTATGATCTTTTTCTGTACCCTAAATAGATTTGGTTGGTGTTATTTTGCCTTTTTGTTTAAAAGGTACCTTCACAAAAAATACAATTTTACTTTTTACCAGTATTTGATATGTTACGCTCCAGTATTTGATACCCCTATCAACGACTAGGTAGAAGTCACATAGAAAAGCTATATTTAAAATTGGGATAATTCAACCTTAACGCAATTGTAATAGTATGAAAAATCGATTGAATCGAGCAGATGAGAATATACCTATTTGTTGATAGTGTACTAGAAATCTGATGTTTTTTGTACTAATGTTTGATACCCTTGTATTACGTTTATTTATTTAAAATCCGTCAAAACCCAAAACATTTAGGTAATATATACAATTCTTAATATACTGATATAGGTACTTACTACTTTATGAACTTCAATGTCAAGTAACACAGTTCGAAACAAGTACAGGTCGATTCACGAAAGTTGACCACAAATGACGACCGTCTAAACGGCTTATTCTCAATTTGACACATTATAAGGGCTTAGACTAAACACATTCTTTAATTAATTGAAAATGTTTTTTTATCTTAAGTCGCTTCTTTATGAGATGACATGCATAAACGCTGGCCATTTGTGGTCATCTTTCGTGAATCGACATATAAGATCCTTAACAAATTTGTTAACAGAAACATTACGTGGCGACCGCGTGATGACACTTTGTAATAAAAATCAAAATATCAATGTTTGAAAGGCAATCACAATGAAAATAATTTTTGTTTGAATGAAGAGATGACGTCGCTACTAATATAATTACTATACGTTTCATTAATGCCTGTGGAGGAATTCTGATTATAATGAGTTATAGTAAAATTTATCAAATCCTAGGACAATATCAAGGATTGGTACATATACGAACTCCGACTTCTACCGGTCCTTAGCACTCGAAATGTTCGAACGTAGTTCGAGCGACGTTCAATCGAACTATTTCGATTGTGAAGTTCTGAGTTTCAGACCTCATCCCCAAGTGCATTCTTCCATAACTTAAACTTAGCCATGTGTGCTCCTGGTTTGGAAAGCGATGTACGGGTCCTGAAAATGATATTATGTACTTGTCACTATGTATGTCTATTAACGTCAGTAAATAAAGAAATCTTATTCTTATTCCACTTACCATCGTTTTCGCAACCAAAATAACATTTAAATCGTGTATTCGAAGGCATCTTTCGGTATCCAAGAAACGTTCGCCAGGTCACAGAATAAGATTTATTCACAAGTCCAAATAAATGCCAAGTCAATCGTAAGAGCAATCCACACAAAATCCAATAAAACACAGCCGAGGTAAATCAAAAAACGGAAAAATCACGCGCATCAAAACTGTTACCAAACTCCAACTCAAAACTTTTCCGTTTGACATTTCTTTTACAGACGAAACATGGCTATGGAAAAAATAACACGTACCTACTAAAAAAAATAATTAAATAATCTCTATTTGCTTTAGGGTGTATTATTATTAAGTAGATAAGATAAGATAAGAATTATTACATAGGTAATTATAAAAATCAAAACCTAATAAAGTAATAATTTAGTAATTTAAATTTATCAGAATTAAGTACTATTGAAATGAAAATGATATTAAATGGTTTTAGTTTAAGGGCCTTGGATACTCGTGTCGCTAGTTTTATCGTAAAATTTAGAAAGAAAGAAAGAAATAATACTTATTTATTTAGTGACACAAATAAAGTAACAAAATTACAAAACATTATTACATCTATAAAAATATTAAGGTTAGGTACAGTAAAAGAGAGATAAAGGCAATAAAAATAAAAAATAAAATGTGCCACCAAAAAGGTTTGCACTCAGCATATGCCGAAGGGACGCTTCGACGCTGGTCTTCCGTGCAAGCCTCGTGCGGTAGAGCAACTAGGTACGTTGTGTGTAGTATATGTGTTGCAGTGGTTTTGACGACCCGTTTGGATCAGTGGTAGTGAACGCTGCCTTTGGTCCAAGGGTTGCGGGTTCGATTCCCGCACAGTACAAATATTTGTGTGTATGAACATGTCTGTTTGTATTGGTCTGGGTGTTTGTATGTATTATAAGTATGTATTTACAAAAGAAAAGTATTATACGTATATATTTGTAATTCCGCTGTTGATTCTGATATCCGTAACACAGGTGCTTGAGCTACCTATCTTGGAGTCAGATCCATGTATGTGAAATATTTTCTTGTGGTTTGTTATGTTTCTTACAGCTTAGTTAGGTTGTATGTACTTAGTTACAATAAAATCAGAAAAGAGACAGTCGATAAAGAGACACAGCTATACATTACTCTTTTGCAAATTTAATAAATACTCCTTAAATTTGACGCGAAAAGATGTTAACGTTTTTAAAAGTTTGTATAGGAGTTGCATGGGCATGGTGCCAAGGTTATCGTCACTCGATGGAGGTGGCAAGGTTATCGTCACTTGAGGAAGGTGGCATGAGTCATTGTCGCTCGATTTAGGTGACAATGACGACATGAGCAAGGCGTACGATAGAGTTAACTATAATATTCTATTAAGAAAATTATTTCAACTAGGTATAAGAGGAGCTGCCTACGACTGGTTCTGTTGCTATCTAAAAAACCGCTTTTAATGTTTTTAGTAGAGAGCACTGATTTCAGCATGGGCAAAATAGAAACACATAAGATCGGAATGTGCTGCAGTGCTAGGGTCAATCCCGTCAAGGCAGCGGAAAATAGGATACATCCTAACACGCTACTCCTCCTCCTATCCCTTCCCTCCGAATTTAGAAACTTTCTCCCAACCCTTCCCTTCCCAATCCCCAAACCCAACAACATAATGATTAAGGTGATACAAGTAAACCTCCAGCACTCAAAGGCAGCCTCAGCTGCCCTTTGCCAAAGATTCCTCTCTGAGGACCTGGACATCGCCTTGATCCAAGAACCGTGGGTGAATAAAACCACAGTAATGGGGCTAAACTCGGCAGGTAAGATATTAAGTAACACCTGCGGAGCAAGGCCAAGAGCATGCATGCTCTTCAAGAGAGGCATAAATTACCTCCCGATCCCTTCTCTGTGTACAGATGATGCTGTTGCAGCGCATATAGACCTACCCGGGGGGAAAGGTGGGGAGACATTCATAGTCAGCTCCATGTACCTACCCGGTGAGGACCAGGATCCGGTGAACAAGGTGACGCCGGTAGTGGAATACTGTCTGGAGAGAGAAACCCAGCTGCTGGTGGGTACCGACTGCAACTCCCACCACACATCATGGGGCAGCTCCAACACGAACGCTAGAGGTGAGTTACTGTTTGACTACTTGCTCACTAATAATCAATTTGTTCTTAACGTGGGTAGTAAACCAACCTTTACCACACGTTCTAGGCAGGAAGTACTAGACATAACTTGGTGTTCAGGTAATCTCGCACACCGAGTGACCAATTGGCACGTCTCAGATGAGCCGTCCATGTCCGATCACACCCACATTAGGTACGACATACTATGCTCGGGAACAAAGGAACCGAACACCTACCGTGACCCCAAGGGAACAGACTGGGAGGGCTTTAGGAACTCCCTTAGGTTATACCTTGGAGATTTTAAATACATCAAAACTGTGGACCAAGTGGAAGCCGCAGCAGAGGACTTAGGCAAGAGCCTAATGAATGCGTATCTAGAAAATTGTCCTCTCAAGACCACTAAGAGCAACAGAAACACGCCTTGGTGGAACAAAAACCTGGAGCATCTGAGGCAAAAGGCCCGTGCCTTATTTAACAAGGCAAAAAAAGACAAGAACTGGGATGCTTACAGGAAGGCGTTAACACGTTTCAATAGGGAGCTCAGGAAAGCAAAAAGAAGATCCTGGCAAAAATTCTGCGGGTCAATCAAGGACACTGCCCAAGCTGCCAGGATCCACAAAATACTATCCAAGACACCTGAATCCCATCTAGGCCTGCTAAGGAAAGCGGATGGATCTTTCACAGAATCTCCGGAGGAAACACTGAGACTGCTTGCTCAAACGCACTTTCCGGAATCCGTGTACATTAATAACGAAAGAGAACTCCAGGTCAGTAAATCTCCGGACAGGAGACCGAGGAATGAAGACTGGAGGAGAGCTTCCGTTATTTTTCGTCCCCAGCAGATAATTTGGGCCATTAGGAGTTTCAAGCCTTACAAATCTGGTGGGGTCGATGGTATCTTCCCGGCTTTGTTGCAGCGGGGCGAAGATATCATCATCTCTACGCTGATAAAATTATACCGTGCAAGCTTTGCTTGGAGTTATCTGCCATCAGCGTGGACTCGGGCGAGGGTCACTTACATTCCCAAGGGAGGGGACAAAGACAAATCGCAGCCCAAGTCCTACAGACCGATAAGTCTCACCTCATTCCTACTAAAAACGATGGAAAAGGTGTTGAACAATCACATCAGGGCAACATACCTCGTTGAAAAACCCCTGAGTGCAAGACAACATGCCTACCAAACAGGCAAGTCCACGGAAACGGCACTTATTGACCTGGTGGACAGAATTGAGAAAGCCATAGAAGACAAAGAAATTGCACTCTGTGCCTTTCTTGACATCGAAGGGGCGTTTGACAACACCAACTTCGATGTTATAACACGTAGTATGGTGAATCGTGGAATCGACGACACCACCACCAGATGGATGGGATCCATGCTACAAAATCGGACTGCAACAACAACGTTGATGAATAAAACCCTACATTATAGAGTGACCAGAGGATGTCCACAGGGCGGAGTCCTATCACCCCTTCAATGGTCATTGGTTGTTGACAGTCTCATCTGCGAGCTCAATGAAGCCAGATTTCTGACTCAGGGTTACGCAGATGACATAGTAATAATGGTCATAGGAAAATGCCCTAGCACCATTTCCAATCTTATGCAAAGGGCCCTACGAATAGTAGAAAACTGGTGCACGAGACACGTGCTAACAGTCAATGCACGTAAGACGGTCTTAATCCCGTTTACCAAAAGAAGGAAACTAGAGGCGCTACACACCCCAACACTTCTTGGTACGAAGCTATGCTTGTCCAACGAGGTCAAATATCTCGGAGTCTTTTTAGACCAAAAACTAACATGGAACAAGCATCTCGACTACATCACTAGAAAGGCAAAAATTGCGATGGGGGCAAGCAGTAGGTTGGTGGGGCTAAAATGGGGGCTACGGCCCATGGCCGCACTCTGGATTTATAAAACCATAGTGAGGCCGATCGTCACTTATGGCTGCTGTGTGTGGTATAAGAAGACGCACCAACTTAACTGCGTAGAGAACCTCAGCAAAGTTCAAAGAACTGCCTGCCTTATAGCCACTGGCGCGCTTTCGTCCTCTCCCTCTGCAGCACTGGATGCCCTCCTGAACATTCCACCTCTGCACATTCACGTGCAGATGGAAGCGAGGATGGCTATCACGAGAGCGAAAATCAGAGGGAGGACGAGATGGCATTCTAGGGTCATGAGAGGCCTCTACAATGAACTAATGAAAATTCCGGTCATGGATATGCCCTCTGACTCCATGGTCCGTGAACACCGCTTCGATAAGCGGTTTACAGTCTTGTTACCAAGTAGACAAGACTGGGAGGCTGGAACTCCCGGAAATGTTAAGCAGAATGACATCGTTTGGTATACAGATGGCTCCAGGAAGCAGGGCATATCTGGGGCGGGATTTTGTAATGATCGCTGCGGAATACGCAAATTCGCCAACCTGGGTCGCTATACCACAGTGTATCAAGCGGAAGTCTTCGCAATAATTGGCTGTGTCCAAGAGAGTCTACAAATGAATCTCCAGAATAAGAAGATATTCATCTTCTCAGATAGTCAAGCTGCCCTCAAGGCGTTAACATCCTGTGAACTTGACTCCAAACTCACTAGCGAGTGTGTCCTGCTCCTAAACCAGCTTGGCAATGCCAACATTGTAAATCTGATTTGGGTACCGGGACACTGCAATATCAGAGGCAACGAAGTCGCTGACGTGCTAGCAAAGGCCGGGGCAGAGAGCCCACTACTCGGACCGGAACCAATAAGTGGCGTTCCAGCATGCATGGTCAGGTTCGAGTTAAAAGAGTGGGAGAAAAAACAAAGCACTGAATTCTGGAAAAGATTACCTCGACTAGAACAGTCTAAGGCGTTGATACAGGCGTTCGATCAGAAACGAGCTGTAGAAATAACAAAACTGAGTAGAGGACATGTTAGGGCACTCACTCGGACCCTCACAGGGCACTGCAAATTAAATAAGCACCTGCACAACATGGGCCTTACAGATACCAAAATCTGCAGGTTCTGTCGCGAGGACGAGGAAACGATTATCCACGTCCTCGGCGAGTGCATAGCGCTGCACCGCTGCAGAAGCCGGCACCTGGGAGCACACATGATCTCAGCTGACGAGATCAAGAGCTCCCCCATCAGCTCCATTCTCGGGTTTATCCTGGAACTGGAGCTACATGAGGTGCTGTAATAGGTTACGGGGCTGCCACAATAGATCATCTACTGGTCGCAGTGGCTATGAGACGCAGGGCTCACCCCATTTCTATCAAATAAAAAAAAAAAAAAACACGCTACTGTCAAGGGAGCGTGTTAGGATGTATCCTATTTCTGGTTTACATAAATGACCTACCATCACAAATAGGCTGATATAGTGTTTCTTTTGCGGATGATGTGTTGTGTTACCGTGTTCAGATGCCGTTACATTACAGAATGATCTAAACCTGGTTCTCGATAACATTAGGTACTGTTTGGTTAAATCGGAATAACTTGGAATTAAATTTGAAAAAGACCAAACTACTTCAATTTAAGCCATACCAAAAAGCGCCTCTAGACCTAAACTACGAGTACAACTCCACGCTGATAAAAGCTGTAGACTCCGCCCCTTTATTGGGTACCTATAATGATCGATACACATTTAAGCTGGAAACCTCACATTCAAAAAGTAACTAAAAAATTATCGTCCCTAATTTATGCCCTAAGCCAATTAAAATGAGTCACAAACCAAAGTCGCAGCCTATTATGCGTAGGTATGTTCACTCGATACTGTCTTACGGAATCGTTTTGTGGGGTAACTGTCTGGACATTCAGCAAATTTTCGTCCTACAGAAGCGACGTAATAAGAATATTGTGCAATGTAGATCAGACGCAATCTTGTAGACCCTTCTTTTGTAAATCTAAAATACTGACTCACAGCTGCATATATATATTCGAATCTTGTAGGTTTAGGTATAATAAAGCATTCTGACCTGTCGCACTCTTAGTAAAATACTGACCTAACTCAAAACTGTTGAAATTTTTTATAGCATTTTTTTGCAATTACTTACCTACTCAAGAATAGTAGGTAAGTAAATAACGCACTTCAAATTTCATCTCGTGTTCATATGTGAGTGTACCTATTTACTTAACTCAAAATTGTTGTTAAATGACCTTTCATCCCTGGATTTTAGCCGATACTATTTTCACTTAGCATCTATATTAAAATTTTGAATTTACGTCGGTGTTTTACTAAGAGTGCGCTGTACGTATTCGCCACGTGAAGATATAAGAAGGAATAATCGTTATGAGTACAAACTAAAATTACCTTTTACTAAATTAAATAATATGTTCTCATCCGCTCCTCATTCAATGTTCATTAAGATTTATAACCATTTGCCAAATAAGTTAAAAAGTATTAAGAAACTATATATTTGCGACCCAGCTAAAAATATATTTAATTAATAAATGCCATTATAGTGTAACGAATATTTTAATGATGGTAATTTCAATTAGTCTATTAGGTTATTAAATGTTTAAATATGAATAACAATATTACGAGTATTATGTATTAATGAAGTAAATTAAATTAAGATTGTAATTTATGTTACGTACCTATGTTATTATCAATTATTGTTACTTAGACTTATTTTGTTTTTATTTAATTAATGTTATATGCTGTCTGAGTTAACTTTAGTTTCAAATTGTTTATGATATAATATTATTTTTAGTTAAATCTTAATTGATGTAGGTAATTTTAGTATAATTTAATGTTCAATGTAGATTGTAGATAATAGACCGGAACTGTATTTTTGCCAGCACCCTCACTGGGTATCACAGGTACTTACAACCCGTGCGGATAAAGATTGGGATCAGAAATGGCGGCGCATCTATTCACTTCTCGCTCGCACACTATTTGCGTCTAATTATTACGTGATAAAACGTGATTATCGAACTGCTCGAATATAAAATATTTATCCAGGAACTGTTTTGAACCAATAAATAATAGAAATAAGTAAATATCAAACTGATATTTATTTGTTTACAATTTTACTTCACGTCAAATCCAATTAAAAATGGCCGCCTCGCACATCTGCGTGTAAGGCCTAGTACACATAATGGACAACATTTCAAAATTGCTAAGCTCTGAAACAAAAAATACCAATTCTTTATTTACTTTTCCGCTGCTCGAAAATATATTTATTCATTTTTTATATTGCTTATTTACTGAGAAAAAAATTAAAAACGAAAAAACGTAAGATGACGTCATCGGACGGCAGAATGTAAAATATTTCTTTGCTTAGTACATTATAGTTTTAAATTTACGAAATGCCAAACCCATGACATGCAACTGTCAAAAAAAAAGACAACTTGTCAACGTTGAATGAATGAATGACGTTGACAATGTTGACACTAGATGTGACTTGAGACTAAATGGCTCGGTAGCTTGGGGCTCAGAACATCAATCGCCTTAATGGAAGGTCGTAGGTTCCAGTCTCACCTAAGACGCACGAATGGCTGATTATATCTTAATATCTGATTTTATAGATAGATAGATACTCTTTATTGCACAACAAACAAAACTTAAAAGCTAGGTATACAGATATACAATGTACAATTTAGGCGGTCTTATCGCTGGGAGCTATCTCTACCAGACAACCTTCAGGTAAAGGACATTAGATAGAAGAGGGGAGGGTGGTGCAATCCTTTTGATTTTGAACATTGATTAAGTAAATTTATAGTAAAAATACATATATCTAGATAATAAATAAAAACGTTATCATACACTAATATATACGAATGTTACCTAACTAAAATGCAATATAACCTACACAAATTATATAAAATATACTACTTATAGATACGGTATAAGGTTAGAGAAGATATATTTTTAACCCCCGACGCAAAAACGACGGGGTGTTATAAGTTTGACGTGTCTGTGTGTGTGTGTGTGTGTGTATGTTTGTGTGTGTCTGTCTATGGCATCGTAGCTTCCGAACAAATCGACCGATTTTGATTTTGTTTTTTTGTTTGAAAGATGAATAAGGCGGGAGTGTTCTTAGCTATGTTGGATAAAAATCGATCCAAGATGGCTGCCGTCACAAAGATATGTTTGTATGTTTTCACACAACTCCCACAATAGGGGTATCATATAAAAGGGCTTGGGTAGCAGAATACATTTATTGTAACAAAATTCAAATCCAAGATGGCCGCCGTGGGGGGTTTTATAAATTACTTTACCTACGTATTATATACCTACAATATATGCATGGATCTGGGAGAGGACTATCGACCACGAGTGTCAATGACAGGAAAGGATGACAGATGAAGTTACTAAAAAAGGATCAGTGGGGGAGAGGGTTTCAGTTTTCAAGGAAGCGTGCTTTGACCCGAGCCTTAAAGATGGGCAGGGATGGGGACTGTCTAATTGGTTTATCATAATATCTTAACATTTTGTGTTACAGAGACGTCTCCAAAGAAATAAAAAAAAATGAAGTCTGGACTAAAAGGCTGTGAAACGCTTGTCCACTGATGTGAGAGAGAAGCTCCTTAAATTGCGGGAAACTTTAGCGCAGTTAGAATGGTCATATCGAGCCGGTCATAATCCCGCGTGTCTGTACTCGGCTTTATAGGTCACGCGCAAGCAAGCAAATCACTGCTTTTGATATTACATTACTTCTAGATTGATTAGTAAATTGGTAAATATTTTGTGTAATACATCATTGGAAAGGTATTTTCTTATAGTATACAATTAAAAAAATAGTTTTTTGTTTAAATTTGAATTTATTAGTGAAATCACGTCACAAAGGTATGACATTGTTACGCAAAAATCGTTACATGTATTTGTAAATCCTTATTTTTCTGTATGGGTTCTAGCTATACTCGTGAAATTATTTTTTATGATACGTTATGAACGTAGCTGTGAGCTAGTACTTGTATTTCGACTTGATGTTCAATATAATATTTAAAAAAAATATTAACTTTTATAATAACATTGCCGACGGCGAACAATTTTGTGCAGTTTTTTAAACTACTACCATTAAAAAAATATATGCTAAATATGATTGTTTTATTTTTAACCATACGCAGCCTGAGCCAATTTACTCTTTAGATTAATAAATTAAGTACCTTATATTGGGTTTATGGGAGTCAATAATACACTTGTTTACTGTTACTAAACGATATGTTTATTAATCGTTTATAGGAGAGTACGAATGTTTACATAATGAGCAGAGTCTACAAACGACAACATATGAGTATGGATACGACTGGACTCATAGAGTCATACGACTGAACTGACAGAGTCATCCCTCAGGATTCAACCTCGAAATATTCGTATAATGAACCTTATTAACAAGTCAACAAGAGGGACTCTATTACTATGCAATTAAGTACAGATTAGCATGGGACGAGTTTAAGTTATTTTTGATGTTATCCAACACGCCCCCTCAAAAATAAATTCTCTATATTTAATTTGCTAAAATCATAACATAAAATTATTTACAATTACATTTTTAATGTACTCTCCTATTGACTGGGAACATTTCTATTGGCCCAACATTCATTGCAACGAGGATTAATCAGGCCAACAATATTAACTAAATTCTAAATCGTACTTAAGGTAAAGGCACCTAATTCCGAGGCATTTTTACCTAAACTTGATACAACATTCATTATTAAGTATTTATTATTTGTTACTTAAGAATTGGATATTTTTGTTAGAAATGTTATTTATCCTTTTATTGAAATATACTGACAGTTAGACTGTAAATGTATGTTAAAATTATTAAATAATTTAAAAACATAAATAAGTCGAAAGCACCTAATTCCGATTTAAAAAACCTAATTCCGACTTATTTGGCTCCTAATTCCGAGTAAGCAAATTATAAAGAAAAAGGACATAAGGAGAATGATACTTCATGTTCAAAAATAAAGTATATTTATTGTTCTTAGTTTTCAAATCAGTCGCCATCGCTTTTCTCATATAACTAATAAATGGCACAAACATACCGTATAAACTTTAATTATTATATGGACGCAAATAAGCAATAATGTGTTAACCCACCTAACTGTCATTCCGAGAAAATGGCGTTTGAAAATTCAGAACAAGTTTTAATTACTTTGTATGGAGATTTTCCAAAATATAGGCTAAATATATGTTTGATGATATATCAAAGTCCGTTATTTTATTAAACTTATTTCCATATAAATAATAGAAAAATAAAGTTGGTATTAGGAGAAAAAACAGTTTTTTTTATAGCAAAACTTTCTATAGCTTATTTACATCTAATAAAACATTTCAAGTAACATAAAATGTTTTTGTTAAATTACCAATTGATCTTGGTAGTTTTTTTTTAAATGCGTTAAGGGCTTTGAAACACTTTTGTAAAAATAGAAACCGTTGTTGAGTAGCTTTAAGAAACAAATCATGTTACTTGAGTTGTTATTGAATAATTTTTATATGTGTTATCTTATTCCGCATTTTTATATCATTAAAAACCAAACTTCAAAAATAATCAACTTTATTGTATAAACGTTACAAAAATAAATTGGTAGGAACTTCTTCACTAATTATTAGGAACTTATTTTTAAGTTAAAAACAGTCTTCATTTTTTCAATACTCTGTTAGTGTATCTTTATTTCTATCATTGCACTTATTTATTTGTTTATCATTAAGTATTTTGTATAGGTATTTACGTGTTTTTAATACTTAGATAATAAGCAGTCTTAATTTTTTTATACTTATAATAATAAATAAATATTTCACAACGTCACATACATTGATCTGACTCCGAGATAGGTAGCTCAAGCACCTGTGTTACGGATGTCAGAATCAACAGTGGGATTACAAATATATACGTATAATACTCATCATTATCTTATACATCTTTGTTATTTATATTAGTAATAAAATCAAGAAATTACAAAATGTCATAATAAATCACTTCGCCATTTTTGAAAATATTACTAATATGCTCAATCAAACATTTTTGTTTTTAAATAATAAAATCATTATAAGAAAGGTAAAGAAAATACAAAACGAAAGTGGAGATCAAGCCCTCTTCTTCTCCCATAATCAGCCCATTTAAGTCCCCACTGCTGGGGCACGGGCCTCCCTCAATCACATGAGGGGTAATTGCCATACTCACCACGCTTGGCAGACGGGTTGGCGAGACCTCTTCTTCTACTCTTCTCTTATTAATTCTTCAACATCAAAATCTATAGAAGAACCAAACCCATCTACATCATCGTTAAAACCACCACTTCTTGCTGTTTTTAAAAAATTATAAAATGGTTTAGCATCACTTGGAAGCAGTTTTAATATATCTTTTAAATCTTTAATTTTTTCTGTACTGATTTCCCGTCCTTCAGGGTGCAGCAAAGGTAAAGCAGTTTCAAAATCAATTTGTTTCTTACGCCCTTTCCCTCCTTTACCTATGTCAATATTTTTAGCGTCATCTGTGAGTTTTGACTTCATGTGCAGGATGGTTGGCTCATTTTTCACCAATTCAATTTCAAATGTGTCCAGCCAAGAGATTTTTTGTTTTTGTATGTTGCATTTTCTATTCGTTATTTGGTTTTGAATCGATTCTATGGAAAAGAAATCGTCCCTTGTAAGTTTCGTGACTTGAAACTTATTCTTTCTACGGCAATTTCTCACGACTTCGATAAAATCATCGGCAGTGTACAAACGTAGGTGTGTTTTCAAAACACATTCGCCACCACCAAGGGTCACTATAACGTTGTCATGACTTCAACTCTAAAGTACAGACTTGCAGCGAATCGATGTTGGGATCATGCGGCTTTGGGAGTAGAAATCATAGGGGGCAAATGCTCGTCAATTTCTTAGAGCGCGAGGGGCTTTTCTTAATGAACTCGTTCTTTAAGAAACAGCCCCAGAGGAAATGGACGTGGCAGAGCCCCGATACTATGACTAAAAATGAGATCGACTTCATCTTATCGGACAAAAAGTGAATATTCAGAGATGTCTCAGTGATCAATAGGTTTAAAACCGGAAGTGATCACCGACTTCTCAGAGGCACTCTGAATATCGATTTTAAGCTTGAACGTTCTCGGTTGATGAAGTCCACGCTTCGGCCAAATCTGCTCCAATCGCTCGCTGGTTCCTACGCCCTCCAATTAAAATTGGAAAATCGGTTCGCTGCTTTGGAAACCACAATTGACGTGGATATCGACGAAAAACTCGACCAAGTGGTGGAAATCCTTCGGGACGAGGGTGCAAAATTTTGTGAGTTGTGACGTATGGGCAAGCGGTCTAAACTTTCGAAAGAGACTCTGGACCTAATGGACAAGAGGCGGAACGATCCATCAGTCACTTCGGCAGAACAACGGGCTCTGAATAAGTCCATCTCCAAGCTGATAAGACGTGACCTCCGAAGTTCCAATACACTCTCAATACAGAGAGCAATTGAGCAGAACCGGGGGTCCAAAGTCTTCGTACAACAGCTTGGAAGGAGCCACCTGTCGAAGGTGACCAAAACAAACGGAGAAGTCGTTACGTCAAAGCCTGAGATTCTTTCGGAAGTTTACACCTTCTACAGCCAGTTATACGCGTCGCACTCACCTCACCCTACGCCGGATGAGAAGGATTTAAGAGCCACATTAACCCGCCATGCGACGGAGGATCTTCCCGACATCAGCCTGGAGGAGATCGAAGCAGGTCTTGGGCAACTTAAAAATGGAAAAGCCCCGGGAGAAGACGGAGTTACAACCGAGCTTCTGAAAGCAGCCGGCAAGCCGGTGCTGAAGGAACTTCGGCGTATATTTAACTCAGTTCTTTTCTCCGGGAGAACTCCTAGGGCGTGGCAGCGGAGCTTGGTCGTATTGTTCTTCAAGAAAGGCGACAAAACTTTACTGAAGAACTATCGACCAATTTCTCTCCTGAGTCACGTCTATAAGCTGTTCTCAAGAGTCATTTCGAATCGCCTTACACGAAGACTTGACGAAGCTCAACCTGCAGAGCAGGCCGGATTCCGACGGAGTTATAGCACCATAGACCATATTCACACAGTGAGGCTGGTTATACAGAAGACCAAAGAGTATAATCAGTCCCTGTGCATGGCGTTTGTGGACTATGAAAAAGCTTATGACTCCGTCGAGACCTGGGCTGTTCTAGAGGCCTTGCAAAGGTGCCAAGTCGATTAGCGATATATCGAGGTGTTGAGGTGTCTGTATGACGCTGCTAATATGTCCGTAGTAATCCAAAATGGCCAAACTGAGCCTGTCCTGCTGCGACGTGGTGTGAGACAAGGAGATGTTATATCTCCGAAACTTTTCTCCGCTGCGCTGCAGGACATGTTTGGAACGCTAAACTGGAAGGAGCGCGGAATCAATATTAATGGCGAGTACATGTCACATTTACGATTAGCAGACGACATCGTCATCTTGGCGGAAACCCTACAAGACCTACAGGAGATGGTGAGCAGCCTGGCTGAATCTTCCAAACACATCGGTCTTCGGATGAACTTGGATAAAACCAAGGTCATGTTCAACGAGCTCGTTGATCCGGGACCGGTCGCTGTTAATGGAGTACCTCTCGAAGTTGTTCAGGAATATGTCTATCTAGGACAAGCGCTCCAATTAGGCAGAAACAACTTCGAGAGAGAAGCCAATAGAAGAATTCAGCTAGGCTGGGCAGCATTTGGTAAACTTCGTCAAGTCTTCTCGTCACCCATCCCTCAAAGTCTTAAGTCGAAAGTCTTCGACCAGTGCGTCCTTCCGGTCATGACTTACGGTGCCGAGACGTGGACACTCACGGCTGGACTAGTCCACCGGTTCAAAGTCGCTCAAAGAGCTATGGAAAGGGCTATGCTCGGAGTATCTCTGAAGGACCGCATCAGAAATGATGTAATCCGACAGAGAACCAGAGTCACCGACATAGCCCACCGCATTAGCAAACTGAAGTGGCAGTGGGCTGGTCATATTAGCCGCAGAACTGACAGCCGTTGGAGCCGTAAAGTCCTTGAGTGGAGACCGCGACTCGGTAAGCGTAGCGTAGGACGCCCTGCGACAAGATGGGATGATGACATTCGAAGGCTGGCTGGTGTGGGCTGGATGAGAGTGGCCGAAAATCGGGAGCAGTGGCGTGCATTAGGGGAGACCTATGTCCAGCAGTGGACGAGTGTGGGTTGCTGATGATGATGTGATGTTGTATCAATATATATATACATATATATTATACTACAAAACACACACCCTACAACCTAGAAACATTTGTGTAGGCGGGGAAACGAATCAGCGACCCTTGTGTCTTAGCCGGCGTCTAACCACTGTGCTAAAGGGGTCTTAAAAGCTGTTGAAC
This sequence comes from Marasmia exigua, assembly GCA_019059595.1. NCBI lineage: Eukaryota > Metazoa > Arthropoda > Insecta > Lepidoptera > Crambidae > Marasmia > Marasmia exigua. The sequence continues at coordinate 5,334,188 of CM032465.1, read as the reverse complement.
AAGCAATGTAACCTAATCCAATAATAAATTGCTAGATTAATGCGTGATCACATCCTTGGATACTTCTAAAAGTATAGGTTTTCACTCATTTACAACTTATAAAAAAAATCATTTGAGTACTTATTACTTTTTGGCAAAAATGTGCTAAAGATCATGAAACGAAATTGTATGCTGAATGTTGCCTTAGATATTTCTGCAAAAATCTATTAAGTAACATAAGCATAAAACAAACTTATAGCTATCGTGGATTCACTATTTTGCAAAAACTAATTAAGTGACTTTCGCTCCGAAAAACATTATTAAATTTATGAATTTGGTTATTTTTGCACTTTGAATAGTTTGAACTTAACCAATTCTTAATATATTTGAACTTTCATTCACAATATAATGTATACTTTTTACTTAATTAAACCGAAAACACAGATAACCTAACCTGTAAGTGAATAAAAATGACTGAATAAACCATATTAAACACTTACCTTGCAAAAACCAATGTTTCTTGTTAACTTTATTATCTCAACATACTAATGCACCTAGTAATATTTATATATAAACAACTTTTGTCGAAAAAAACTCTTATCAAAGAAGCTAGCACCGGACGGTTACAAATCGAAGTATTTAGTGTTGCTGTTTCGCAATAACTTGTCATGCTTCATGAGTTGTTATTGCGAACTAACAGGTGGCGCTAAATGTTCAAAAGTGTAAGTCAAGGCATTTAGCAATTTATTGTAAATTTATGTAAGGTTCATAGGGCGTTATCATAAATAAAAATACGTGTTTTTTTAATGATCTAAGGTGTATATTTGATAAAACGTTTTTGAAAAATGTTCTTAGACTGGTTTCTAATAAAACTGCATACTTAATTCATTTTCGAAAATTTTGTGGGTTAACGACTTATTGCTTATTTGCGTCCATATCATACAGGACGTCCCACGGCCATATCACATTGTAGATAGAACGCTTCACTTAAAATATATTATTTTATTTTTAAAAACAATTTAAACTGCATTCATAGATTTTCAAATATTAAGACGGTTGAACTGGGAAGCGAAATAGATAAAAAAACCGGCCAAGTGCGAGTCGGGCTCGCGCACAAAGGGTTCCGTAGCAGAAGGATTAATGGCGTATTGCTTGAATAAGCTAATATTTCTCGTAAAAAGTACCTACATTATAAAGATTTTATATCATCGCGGATTTTTAAAGGTGTACAATACTGTAGTATATTTTTTGATCTATCTTATAAGGTTCAGCCATCGTTTTCAGTGTAAGCACAATAACTTAACCAAAATTACAGTTAAATCAACCTATCTCAAAAACTATAAGAGATACTTTGATCAAACCAAAAATCGTTGAAAGAGTTAATTAGCATGCATCACCTCTATTTTTTTAGAATTGTATACCCCGTAGTTATAAAAATAGAGGGGGGGGACATACTTTTTACGACTTTGAGAGCTGATATCTCAAAAACCGTTCACTTTAAGAGAAATGTTTTTTAGAAAACTTTATATCATTTTAAAAGACCTTTCCATTGATACCCCACACGGGTATGTACATCGAAAAAAAAATTTCATCCCTCAGTTACATGTATGGGGGGCCCCACCCCCAATTCTTTTTTTTACTATTTAGTGTCATATTTTTGTAGCGGTTCATACAACACATATTCCCATCAAATTTCATCACTGTAGTACTTATAGTTTCCGAGTAAATCGGCTGTGACAGACGGACAGACGGACAGACGGACAGACGGACATGACGAAACTATAAGGGTTCCGTTTTTGCCATTTTGGCTACGGAACCCTAAAAATACCCTGTAGCTGTATCATACTTATGGAATGGCTTCATCAAAAATATTATATTTTCTAAATAACATATTATTTAGTGTCAGAAGCTATTATGTAGTGTCGAGCTTTGTGAGTACCGTTTTTCTGCCGAGTACATCACCACAATATTTTTGATCACGTTTGTCTCGTAATGTCGTTTCTGGAATATTATAACGCCTGAAAACTTTATAAACGTTCATTTAGCCATCATTTATTGCTTTAATAGCGTTTTGCAGATCCTGTTCCGTGTATTTTTTCTCGGCTTCATAATCTACGACAAAACCACTAAGCGTAAGTTTTTTAATAATAAATAAGAACAAGTACCTATATTCGATTCAAAAGAGCAAATATATTTTTTTATTTACAAAAATCACACAAAAGTTATATGTAATGCTTAGTAGAAATAATATTTAGTTAATAAATTGAGTAAGATTATGAACATCCTGTATTTAACGTATATTGATACCACGGAATTAGGAATTCATATAACTTTATTCCGATTTAAATACATCGGAATAGGGTTTCGGGATACTAAATCAAGTTTTCTTATTCCGAGTGATAAAAAGTACACAATTTTTAGATCAATTTATAACGCAGTATTCCTTAATTAGATTATTATTTAAAAAATACATAAAACATACAGTGGATTATATCAGAAAACATTGCTTACTTAAAATTCTGTGCTAACAACGAATAAAAAAAATACCGAAATAGCCTATCTTATATCTGCTGTAACTAGCAAATTTGAGCTCTTAGTGTACCTCGTAATTAGATTTTTATAATTAAATTGTACTAAATGTGATCAGAACTTAAGCTTTGTATTCGGAATCACAATACTGACTTCAAAATCAGAAAAACAAAATACCTCTATTAAATTGCAATTGCGTGGTATACATCGGTAATTAGGAACTGGCAAAATATTTGGCTCCTAATGCCGTGGTTTTTTTAACAATTATTTTCTGTTTAATTGATAGTAAAAATACTAGAATTTTAAGTTTTTCTGATAAAGTTTATTATCCTTCTTAAATTGAAATCTTAACAAAAACTCACAACAGTATAAAATTATTATAAAACGCTATTCAAAAAATCGTGTTACTCACGTGCTTATGGTCCGTAATGTATGGAGCGCGCGGTCAAGTCAGCTGCAAGCGTAAAACTGACCAATTAGCTTAAAATGCACACACATCAAATCATTTTTATGCTTGTAAAAACATGCATAGACAAGTCATTGATCGATCAAAATACCTTAGAGACTAAAATATCTTATAAATTGAGTGAAAATACCGTTATTCTAAATACATCGGAATTAGGTGCCATTTCAAGAACCCCTCGGAATAGGGTGCCTTTACCTTAATTACTTCATTTAAATATCTCATTAAAATCACAAATTTATCATAACAAAATAACTTTTAACCAGTTACAATACGCCTAATTTTATTCTCAATTCCGAGAAGCGTACGGTCGCCAGTGACTTTGTCAGCACATCAGCCAGTTGATTACCTGTGGGAACATAAACCATTTTAATAACATTTTTCTCAACCTGTTCCCTAGAAAAATGATACTTTACATCAATATGCTTTGATCTTTTGTGACATGTTGGGTTGTTAGCAATACTTATGCACCCATTATTATCCTCATAAATAGGAATTGCACCAGGTAAGTCAATATTTATGCTGGCCATTAAACCTTTCAACCACAAAGCTTCTCTAACTGCTTCAAACAAAGCCATATACTCCGCTTCAGTAGACGAAGCCGCTACTGAACTCTGTCGCTTTGTTTGCCAACATATTGTGCATCTTTCAAACAATTGAAACAAATAACCCGTGGTGCTTTTTCTAAACAGGTCACAACCAGCCCAATCAGAGTCACAATAACCACTCAATATGTCACTGTAATCATTGCGAGTGTAAGTTAACTTTAAATTTATGGTCCCTTTTAAATACCGTAACACTCTTTTCAAGTGTGACCAAAGGGCCATGTTTTTTTTGCTAGCAAATCTGCTAAGAATGTTCACACAAAAACTTAAGTCGGGTCGGGTACACAACATAACATACATCAAACACCCAATAAGGTTTTTACAAGGGGCACTTGTAATTTCACACGAATCCAAAACTTCAAAATCAACTTTAGTTTCCAAGGGTGTACTGACAGATTTACAGTCACTCATGTTGAACTTTTCTAAAATAGTTTTTATATCACTACTTTGATCCAAAGTGACCGTTTTGGGATCCTTTTTTGTGACTTTTATCCGTGATTATTTCTTAGGGATAATAAAAATGGTCTTTTTAAGTCAACCATTTTGAACTTAGCATTAAATAACTTTTGAAGCTATTCATGGTAGACAACAGTGCCGTTGATATTCATCATCAACATAAAGAACACCATAGATGTTTTTATTAATCACCTGTGTCTAGAAAATAAATACATCGATCTGCAGATGAGTATCGAACACCTTTTTCAATTAAAGCTTTCTCAAACATTTCAAACCAACAGCGAGCGTCAAACATTTCAAACCAACAGCGAGCGGATTGTTTTAATCCATACAAAGGTTTCTTCAACCTGCAGACTTTATTATCTGCCTTAGGTAGACCTTCAGGTATTTCCATGTATATTTCCTCGTTAAGATCTCCATTCAAAAATGCTGTTTTCACGTCCATGTGGTGGACAAGTAAATTAAATTGGTTTGCGAAAGCAATTATAAACCTGAAACTTGCAATTCGTGCAACAGGTGCAAATGTTTCATTATAATCAGTCAAATATTCTTGACTGAAACCTCGCGCCACTAAACGAGCTTTATATTTTACAGGTTTGCCAGACTCATCATTTTTAATATTAAATAACCATTTACAACTGACAATATTTCTGTTTGCTGGTTTAGACACAATTATCCACGTATTATTTTCAATTTGTGAATTAATTTCGTCAGCTATAGCATTTTGCCATAAATGTTTGTCATTTCTCAATTCGATTTCTTTATAAGACTTAGGTATTGTGCATACTAAAGAATTGGCAGACAACAAATAGCTTTCAGAAATATCATCATTTTCGTTATAAGAAATAGTAGACATGTTTTTAATCCTTTCACTTCGTCTAAGGTCTTGTGAAGTCACGTTAGTCGGGGACGTAGCCAACCTATTCTGCAATGAAGAGCAGTCTGAAACGTTTCGCACATCTGTTTCGCCGACAGATTTCTTAGGCGGTGGACCTAACGGTACTGTTTGTGATCTTTTATTATCATCTGATATCTCAGTATCAGAAAACTTGTATGATCTTCTGTAATCACACACGTCAGAGATACCAAGCTTACTCAAACTTTCAGACATAGTTCTTTCAGTAAGCTTCCTGGAATTAACGGACGTTATTCCACCAGGCTTTAAAGGCCTGCTTGATAAGAAATTAATCTCATCCACTGTTACTATGCATCCTGGAATTAACGGACGTTATTCCACCAGGCTTTAAAGACCTGCTTGATAAGAAATTAATCTCATCCACTGTTACTTTGCATCCTGGATTTAACGGTCGTTATTCCACCAGGCTTTAAAGGCCTGCTTGATAAGAAATTAATCTCATCCACTATTACATCTCTGACTCTCACAAACTTCTCTTCTACCACATCCCACACCTTGTAGCCGTTCGGTTCATAGCCAACAAAAATACCCTTTGATGATTTATCATCAAACTTGGCTATCCTCACTTTATTGTGATAATATACAGTACAACCGAACACCCTCAAATACTTTAATTGAGGTTTCTTATTATGCCACAATTCAAAAAGTGTGATAAACATTTTCAGTGCCTTAGTGGGGCTAATATTGATCAAGTATGTAGCAGTCAACACAGCCTCACCCCAGAACGCCTTATCTAATTTAGCATCCAATATCATGGCGCAACTACGTTCTGTAATTATTCTCATCACTCTTTCCGAGATTTCATTCAAGGTAGGAGTATGAGCCACTGACATGTGGTAGGATATACCCCTGTGCAAACAATACTCTTTCATAATTATCATTCGATAAATATTCACCACCATTGACACAGTACAAATTGACCAGTCTCAAACCAAAATGAGCTTCACTTTTTTACTACAAAATCCTGAAAGGTAGCAAAAACATCTGATTTATGAGCTATTAAATACGTTGCACAATAGTGCGTATACTCATTAACAAAAACAACAAAATAGTTTTTGTCGTCAAGGGTCGAAGGCGTAACAGGACCACAAACATCTGAATGGACATTAAATAGAGGTCGTTTTACATTTTTAAACTTTGATTTATTTAATGGCAAACATGCTTGTTTTCCATTTATACAATCTTCACACAATTTATCATTAGATGATATATGATTTACTTTTTCAATATCTGAAAACATTTGCTTATTTTTAATTTGCATAAACTTAGATTTGCCTATGTGGCCTAATCTTTTATGCCATAATGTATAATTATTGTTTACACCTCTATTTAAAGATTTCATAGATGTAAGGTCACAGTATAAAGCACGGCTGTGAAACATAAAGTTAATACCAATCAAGTTGTTTATTGACTTACCCTTTGTTACCATGGTCTTACCCTCGTCATATACCTGAACGCTGCCATCTTTGTCAAATACAACAGTCATACCTTCTTGTTGCATTTTCTTTACTGATAACAAGTTGTATGGAATGTCAGAGCTGAACAATACATCCTGTAGCATTCCCTTCATGCTAAGGTTAGTCATAAAAGGTAGATTTCCTTTCTTGGTAGCCTTTATGTACGTGCCGTTTTTCGCAACTGAAATAGCGATGGGTTCTTGAAGGGTTTCAAAGTTTTGCGACAAATCTTCCCTGTTTATAAGGTGATCAGATGCTCCTGAATCCAAAATGAAAGTAACTGTATTGTGTTTTTCACTTCCAATACGGTCATAAACGTTATGTCCTGCCATGAAGGCAAATCTCGATATATTTAAGGATTTTTCGGTATCCGCAGACATCTGGACAGCTTGAACCATTCTATTATTGTTAAGATGTTTTTTTTCTTTGAGTTTTTATTTTAATAGCAAGTCCTTTTCATGTGTCCAGTTTTACCACAAATATGACATTTTACGTTTTTTGTATTTATTGAAGAACTTTTTCTAAGCTGGTATTCTAAAATTTTGTTGTTTGTTTCTTAAGAAATTCAAACTTTTCGCCTCTAAGATTTTCATAGTGGTGTCCCGTCTCTCATTTATTAATTTTATTTCCTAATGAGAAGAAGCCGCGTTTTGACAAATGTTAATGTTATATTTTCTTCCGCAAGTGTTTCAATTGCCATCATTACACCATCATAATTATTAGGCAAAGTCATAAATAGATGGGTTGTTTTATCTGCCAGATATTCCATAATGGTATTTTCTTTCTTCTACCACTCCTGTATCTGCCACACTTGGTCTCTCTCCATCAATCACAATCAACACTTCAAGTTATTTTAATAATTGTTCTCAACTACTTACTTTATTTCCAAATACTATATTTATCACCATCAAACGGCCGAATGTTTCTTTTTAAGGCAGAACGGTCCATTGTTAAAGTCAATTAAAATACACAACACAAATATTATAAAGTTCAAAATAAACACACACACCACAAGTCTTAAAATTCACTTAAAAGCGTCTATAGTAATAATTCAAATAAAAAGTCTGTTAAAACACTATTATTGTATTTACTGTAATTACTAGAATTACTGGGCCCATAACCTATTGGGTTTATGGGAGTCAATAATACACTTGTTTACTGTTACTAAACGATATGTTTATTAATCGTTTATAGGAGAGTACGAATGTTTACATAATGAGCAGAGTCTACAAACGACAACATATGAGTATGGATACGACTGGACTCATAGAGTCATACGACTGAACTGACAGAGTCATCCCTCAGGATTCAACCTCGAAATATTCGTATAATGAACCTTATTAACAAGTCAACAAGAGCGACTCTATTACTATGCAATTAAGTACAGATTAGCATGGGACGAGTTTAAGTTATTTTTGATGTTATCCAACACCTTATTGATCTAGATTTTATAATATAAAACGTTAAAGTTAAAATTCGCCCATTTGTCTTTAACTCGCATGTTTAAAGTTCAATAGATGTGTTGAATTACAATATAAAGAAACCAAACAAACACAGTCTGAAAGCGTCATTCATTCGCTCTAACAAAAACAACACTTGAGCCCAGCCCGATAAGCGCGCCAGGTCGTAAAAATTGTTTTTGTTAGCATCGGTCGACCCGCCCGGCCCCCGCTGCCGATGACGGGTCAGCAGGCCCTATTTTTCGCGCGTTTTTTGCCTCGAGCGGGTAAAAAGAACCTCCCAATTAACACTGTAGCTGTGTTGTCTATGTATACGTTTTGTTTTGTTATAGGCATTGAACTATTATTACTACGTATGGAACCGACTCCGCTAACTAAATTGTTGCGAGATGAGATGACGTTACGTTTAGTCCATAGAGTAACTTATATATACTGCGATAGAGGCATCAATTGGATAACCAGTGCTAGCGCCATCTAGAGGAAAACGACCACTACTTGACGGCTATGAAGAACGGCCACTTTAAGAATCAGTCAGGGAAATGATTAAATAAAATATCAGAAATCTTTTATTTGCAAATATATCAAAATTCCCAATACCTTTTGGATCTCTGGTTTATATCCCTTTTTTTATAATTGCTAACATAGGCAGGTGACTTGAGGTCATTGTTTCGAAAACACGCTTTACTAGCGCGATATAACAATGCATAGTGTCATCTACCGAAACATTTGCTTGATTGCTTTTTAAAGCTACATCTGCATTTTAAAAGTTCCATCTAATTCACGCTGAACTATTTTTCCCATACTAAGGAAAGTACTAAGTGAAATGACCCTCGTTTAGTCACTAGCCTTGCGCCTAGGAACTGCCCGCACGATACGTCAATTAAAAAAAAAGAAAACAAAAAATGCCGTCCTGCGTCCTCAAAATTTGTAAAAATAAGATCACTGCCCAGAAAAAGGATTGTGGTGTGACTTATCATCGGTAAGTAAGAAAACTATTAAATAAAACTGGCCAAAACTAATTTTTTAATGTTATTTTCTATTGTAAAAAAATGATGGCAACCATTTGCAATGGAAATTAAAGAATATAAAAAGTGAACTGTACAGACGGTGCACGTAGGCAGGCACTTACTATTTGTTGATGAAATTTGTTCGCTATGCTGTTCAGGTGGCTCAATCTGAATTATTTATGTCCCGAGGAAAATCGCCCGGTCATTATGGGCTCAGCATTGAGCACCTGCAGCGCATGCTGGACCACACATCTCCAGAGTACTGGCTATGTTCTTCTCCGTGTGTGAGTCACAGGTGCGCTGCCAACTTTTAAACCCCCGTTTCACCCGGATTGGGCTTCCGGTACCCTCACTCACGCAGCGAAACATAGCACAGAAGAAACGTGGTATCATTTCGGTCGAGCCGGCCCATTCTTGCCGAATCGTGGCTCTCCCACGGTCCAATAGAAAAATAAAATAAGTGATTTGACCGATAAAAGTTACTATAGGCCTATATCACTATCTACTATTATAGCAAAAGTATTAGATGGTCTGCTTAACGCACCGCTAAATAAATACGTTGAGCTCCATCACGATGAATCAGTTTGGTTTTCGTCCTTGTTTGTCGACTGAAAGCGCCATTGCATACTGTGTTTGAAGCAGACCGTCAAATATTACATCGAGCGTAAAACGCCGGGGGGTCTAATTTCAAGTTGTCACATACGATCGTTCGATTGAGCCGACAGTCAATAATTGTAGGTAGTTTAGTTTGGCAATGCAAAACGAATGATAGTCGCCGAAAGGGCCGCATCAAATTAAACCAATTGAATTGCTTTCATTTATAATTGACAGTATTTTTTTAAAGAATAAAATATATTTGACTTTTTAAATTTAAAGACTGTTGTTAAATGTGTTTGAAAGAAGCATTTTGCATAATAAAAACATTAAAATGTTGAAATATGTTTAAAAATCTGACAGCTTGCTATTTTCTGCACCATAGCCGTGAGTATCAGCAAGCTATGCCACGTGACAGCTACGTCACAGTCAGCCATGCCGCTACGACACATCGCCTACCGCTGCTACGACGGCCGTCGTAGCAGCGGTAGGCAATAACTTCATCTCATCCCGCAACAATTTAGTTAGCGGAGTCGGTTCCATACGTAGTAATAATAGTTCAATGCCTATAACAAAACAAAACGTATACATAGACAACACAGTATTAAATGGGAGGTTCATTTTAATTTATTTTTTAGTCTTGGCAAACGTAATGTAGGGCGCCCTCTGGCTAGGTGGGGGGACGATCTGCGCAGGATGGCTGGTAAGAGCTGGATCCGACAAGCCATAGATAGATCACAGTGGCGAACAATTGGAGAGGCCTACGTCCAGCAGTGGACTGCGATAGGGTGATGATGATGATGATGATGATGATAATATAATTACATTGTAGAAGGGGCGTTCGTCGTTCGTGGGGTCCTCGTCCATGATTGATGATCGAAATAAGACTCCGTATATGGTCTACGAGTGTAAAAATCTGACAGCTTGCTATTTTCTGCACCATAGCCGTGAAACATTAATAAAAAAAAAACTCGTAATCTACTGATTGATAAATCTGTTCTTTGTGTACTAACCCAGTATCAGCAAGCTATGCCACGTGACAGCTACGTCACAGCCAGCCATGCCGCTACGACATCGCCTACGCGTCGTAGCAGAGTGGGGATTTGCCGTAGCCGCCAGCCAGCCTTTAAAAAGCCGTGCGTTATACCGATCGACGCAGTTTCGATCCGTCATTCGTAAGGGGTAACTCTCCCCGACTACTGTGCGAAATAAGGGACAAAAAGGGATATTTTCATTGATAAGGTGTTACTATGCCCGTTTGTGATTAGCTGAACATTAAAACGTTTATAAGAAACCGGTTTGTTATTTCATACCACTGTTAGTTTAGACTTGCTTAGTAACAAATAGGTTTGAAACCTTATACCTCAATGTTCTTTTCTATGATTATACAAAATTTTAGTTTCGTATGACGCTAGGTCCGTATTGATATTAGTATACCTAGCATAACACATATCACAAAATATACATAGCAACAGTTGTCTTGAAATGGTTTAGTTAATTAACGCATGATTTGGTTTTTTAAGGATGAAACACTCGCATATGTCTAGTATGAGCATTTACATACTTATGTCACATATGGTCATGGACAATGTCAAACATTAAAATGTAGGTATAATTTAGTCTTACCCAGTTTCTTCATGCGACAAACCAATTCAGCATCTATTGACGACCCGTTTGGAACAGTGGTAGTGAACGCTGCCTCTGGTGCAAGGGTTGCGGGTTCGAATCCCGCACAGTACAAACATTTGTGTGCATAAACATGTCTGTTTGTATTAGTCTGGGTATTTTCTATGTATTTTATGTATGCATTTACAAAAGAAAAGTATTATAATATGTATATATTTGTAATCCCACTGTTGATTCTGATATCTGTAACACAGGTGCTTGAGCTACCTATCACGGAGTCAGATCAATGTATGTGATGTTGTGAAAAATATTTATTTATTTATCTATGTCAAGCAAGTGCAAGATTTAGGCAGACTGGAACTTTGATCCTTTGATCCTCTTATCACTGGTGGCATGCAGTTAACGATCTAATCAATTTCCTTTTGTAACCTTCCTTGCCTTGTATGGTTGAAGTGGGACTTATTGCTGTTTTCCACATTTTATACACATGAAATGACGTGTATTATATTGTATTATCAGACAGATGGAAGGTAGTCAGAGGCCATCGTCAATAATTATAATATAGGGTACTTTATTCTTGAATAAATAAGCCGACAGACGTCTTTTCCTTAGCTGCTGTAAATACCGAGACTGGGTGTTGTGGAACCCCAAAATATCATATTGGCGACGACTACAATAAAAGAACTGCCCGTGTTATTGTGTAACTTACAAACATTGCTTGTTGCGGACTGAGAAAACTCTTCCATTCTTCTTTAGGGGTCTCTTCGACGGACTTTTAATACGCAGCCACTGCTTCTTCGGCGTCCGTGAAACGTTTTACTTTTAGTTTTTCTTTTATTTTTGAAAATAAATAAGAAACGCAGGGTACTCGAGTGTTTGCTTGGCGGTGTGCGGCGAGGCCTTTGTCGTGGTGAAGGAGGATCCTACTGCGAGGTCGTTTTTCCCGAACTTTTTCCAAGACAAGTGGCAAACGGTTGTTAGTGTACCACTCTGCGGTTTTTTCGATCCTCTAAACAAACTGTTGCGATATGACCTGTCCTTCCGAAGAACGAGGCGACTTCTTTCCCACGCTACGACCTCTCTCCACTTTAGTTGGCAACTCCTCGAATGGAAACACCCATTCAGCAGATTGTCTTTTAGTTTCAGGATCATAACAATAAATCCAGCTTTCGTCACCTGTTAGTATGTCAAACAGAGCATTTGAGTCACCTCCGTTAAATCTTTGAACCATTTCGCGGCACCAATCAACACGACGTAGTTTTTGGGCCTCTGTCAAATTATGAGGTATCCACCGGGCACATAGCTTCCTGGCCCCTAAATGTTCATGAATGATTTCGTGTACTTGACTCATACCAATAATTTGTCCGAATCTGCTGATAGGTCACTCTTTTGTCGGCCTCTATCATACGTCGCACAACACTGATGTTATCTTCGGTAGTCGCCGTACATGGCCGTTCATCACGCAAATCATCGGTGAGATTAGTGCGACCACGTTTAAACTCATTAAACCAGTTGTACGAGGGTGGATCAAAAAGTTTTTAGAAGTGCATACAAATATAATTATTTTGAGGGTTTTTTTTAAAAGAGTGTCAATCGCTAAACATTATTGCAGAACTTCACTTGATTTGATCTAATCGTTCGTTCGCAAATTATAAATTATTTAGTGCAAAGTGTTGACAAAATATTAAAATATGGATAAAATCGAGTTACGTGCTGTGATAATGTACCTGTGCTTGAAAAAAATGTCCACGCAAGAATTTTTTTCGGATATTTAGCAAACATTAGGGGATAATGCTTTACCCTATTCAAGGGCTGCTTACTGGATTGCTGAATTTAAAAGGGGTAGAGCGAGCTGTAAAGATGATCATCGCTCCGGGCGGCCTTCGACCTCGGTTACCGAAAAAAATGTAAAAAAAGTCGAGAATTTGGTTTTGCATGACAGAAGAATAACAATTAAATATTTAGCTGAGATAATGAAGATTTCGTTTCGTAGTATTCAATCAATTTTCAGAAAAGTGTCAGCAAGATGGGTACCTCGAATGTTAACAGACGAAAACAAAAGGCGTCGTTTGGAAATTTCAAAGTGCAATCTCAAAATGTTACAGCGTGATCCAGATCAATTTTGTCGTCGTGTTGTTACAATGGATGAAACCTGGATTCACCATTTCGATCCCGAAACTAAAAGACAAAGCATGTCTTGGAAATGACTATCATCTCCGCCAATGAAGAAATTTCGGGTTGCTCCTACCGCTGGCAAAATTATGGCCTCGGTATTCTGGGATAGTGAAGGAATCCTATTTATTGATTACATGCCGAAAGGACAGACAATAACCGGACCATATTATGCAGGTTTGATTCCAAAAGTACGCGATGCAGTTAAAATTAAATGTCGTGGAAAACTGTCACTGGGCGTGCTGTTTCTTCATGATAACGCTCCCGCTCATCGTTCGGAAGTTGCGCTCGAAGCAATCCGCAATGCTGGGTCCGATATCTTTGACCACCTACCATACTCACCGGACTTAGCCCCTAGTGATTTTCACTTATTCCCAAAATTAAAGGAGCATATCTGTGGAACTAAATTGGCCGATAATGACGCAGTAAGGCCGCCGTAGATGAGTTTTTTGAGTGTCAAGAAGAATATTTTTTTCTGTAGGATTAAGAAAATTTGAAATGCGGTATTCTAAATGTATGGTATTAGAAGGAGATTACGTAGAAAAATATAATATATTTGTTTAAATTTTCATGGATCCTACCAAACCGGACCAATGATGAATCCGAAGGTTTTATCGAGGCAAAAGGACAGAAAACTCTTTACCAACGTGCGCACACACATACACACACACAAACGCCCACACAGACACACACATATGCCCACACAGACACCAAATTCAAACCTTATTCATTTGAACCTTTAAGTCCCTTTTTTTGGCTCCAATGCATTCAAATTCAAATTCAAAAAATTTATTTATTCAAATAAAGGTTTTACATTTTCAAAAACTACCTTGCCTATTCTAAGCCGAGGCTTGTGTTACAGGCAATAGTTGTCTTCCTAAATGTGTACAGAATATTAGAAAAATATAGTTTCAAGTTGGTATAAAGGAGAGGATCAATCATGTTTATTGCATAAGAACTAAGAACCAGCTAAGAGTAAATATTTCAGTTATTAATGAAGAATTTATTAATTGCTGAGATATTCACTGTATGAATAATTTTATTTAATTTATTTATTTTATATTATTTTATTATCCTCTTCCTCCGGGGACGCGTTCGTAAGCAGACGTTTACGTCGTTTAACTCTTCCACGAATATCCTAAATTCATCCTTAAGTGATCTACTCTAAAGTTCAAATCCAATTGAAGTGCAAATTAATCTCAGTTAAAATAAATATCTGCATATTCTACGGGAAAGGAGACCGACGACAGCCCTTCCTTGTCGCACACGACCCAACACAGTGCTACGACGAGTGTGGGCCTACGAAACGGCTACGAGCTACGAGGACGCGTAGTGGTAAACCGGTTCCTTATCTGCACTGTCTGCTAGCGGACGCGACGACTAATATCTGTGCTACGATATAAGGAATCGCTGTAACAAAGACTAGTTATTTATTATTATACTTGCGATATTGTATACTTGAGAGCCTGGCTTAATCATGATGACTAAGAGAACACCTCCACCAGCTTTGCAAAAATCGGACTCACTATCAGACCCGAACCTAGATGAATCAAGTCCAGATAAATCGAAATTTGTAAGCAAGAGGGACAGAAGTAACAAGCGGCTACGGATGTCTGATAGCCCCAACGATGGAGTATCTGATTTTAGAAGAGAAATGCGTGAACTCTTTGAGTCCCTAACGAAAAGTCAAAACGAAAGATTGGACTCACTGGAAAAGCAAATCTCTGCAGTGAATGCGCACGCAATAAGTATTCAATCGACAAATGTGGACATAGAAAAGTCACTCGTCTTTGTATCCTCACAAATAAAAGATCTAGAAACCAAAATAAATGGTTTAGAGCATGACAGAAAAACATTTAATTTAGAATTGGCGTTAATTAATGAAAAATGTGAGAAATCTTGTATTGAGATACGGAATGTACCTAAAAGAAATAAGGAGCAATTAAAAGACCTCTATGACTCAATGATCTCGTTGGCATCAGTCTTGAAGATTGACATAAACCCTAATGACATAAAAGACATGTATAGGTTACCGGGAAAAAAAGATACTAACTGCTCATCGATTATTATTGAATTTAACAGCACTATAATGAAAGAAAAAGTATTATTTGCAGCAAAAAAGTACTTCAAATCACGCTCAACTCAACTTAATTGCTCGCATTTGGGAATAAAAGACCAAAACATCCAAATTTACATCTCAGAACTACTAACAAATAAAGCAAAAAGAATCCATTTCTTAGCAAGAGAAGTGGCCAAGACAGAAGGATTCGCCTACTGTTGGACAACAAAGGGCAAGGTTTTCCTTAGTAAAAAAGAAGGTGATTCGCCTAGGTATCTGGATTCGGATTTTCCGAAGAACAACTTCTTTCCATTAGGAACGGGAAGTGACTAGTGCGTCAGGTTGTTTGCGTTTTCGATACTGAAACCTATTGTTTGTATATGTGCTCGATAAACTTCTGGGCAAAAATATATATCACATTAATGAATAACAATTGTGCTTTTACGCTACCACTAACACAGCTTATTATCAACACACATACATATTTATACTTGCTTACATCATTACACTGCAAAAGACTGTCATGTTTCTACATACGAGTACCTACCAACATTTATACACGTAATTCGTACCCCTACTTTTTACTGAACATTTTCTTTACTTATATAACGCCAAAATGAATAACATAAAATATTTAACGGATGAAATAGATAGATTCTCCACCTCAGAAACACAAAAGTGTATGCCGGAAGACTGCCTTACTTTACTGGGGTCCTCGAAAAACAAATTAACATTACTGTCACAGAACATTCGTAGTATAAAGGCGAACTTTGCGGGATTTCTACTTTTATTGAATAGGATACAAGTGCTACCAGATATTATAGTATTGAGTGAATGCTGGCTTTCTGTCAATAATATACCCCAACATTAAATAATTACTCTATTCACTTAACTAAAAATACTAAAAATCAAAATGATGGTGTAGTTATTTATGTCTCAAATACTTTATCAACCACAACGTATGAACCGAGTTTTCTCGATGGCAACTGTCTTGTAACTAAGAAAAATGACGAAGTGGCACTTATCTCAATATACCGTTCACCATATTATAATAGAAATATTAATTTTCAAAATTTTCAACAATCTCTAGAACTAGTACTTAAATCATTAGAAAAATTTAATCATATAGTCTTAACAGGGGACATTAATATTGATATTAGTGGTAATCTTAATAATGACTTTATGCTTCAATACCTAAACTTAACCGCTTCATTCGGACTTTTACCTGCGTATCAGGTACCTACTCGTGGAAACTCTTGCCTTGATCATTTACTTATAAAAACGAACCACTATGCACATAATTTAATTATAGAAAATACATTGACAGACCATTATTCTATACTCATGTCTCTTAGTTTAAAAATCCACCAACAAGCAGCGACTAAAATAATAAATAAAATTAACTATGAAGGTTTAAACGCGGATTTGGTCAACTTTGACTTCTCTCCTATGTATCAAATGAAGTGCAATGAGGAGGGATTTCTAGTACATAGTCTAGCCAATATAATCTCGAAAAATACGACAACTCGAAAATTATCTAATCGCAAATTAATCATTAAGCCCTGGATCACGACAGGACTTAAATATGTATGAGGAATAGAGATCAAATGCATCGCAGACTCAAAGCCGATCCAAACAATGTAATTCTTAAAGAAACTTACCGTAGATACAGAAATTTCTGCAACGCAATCCTGAGAAAAGTTAAACAATCTTATGAAAAATCCGAACTACAAAAAGTCAGTAAAAATAACCCTAAAAAAACCTGGAAAATAATAAATGCAGTGAGTAATTATAAATTAAGGCCATTACAATCATCAGAACTCCTAAAAGTAGATACAACTCCTCACCTCTCAGTTAACAAAGTTAATAAATATTTTTCAAACGTAGGGAAAGCTTTGGCTGACAAGATTGTCGCACCTTTGATTCATCATCAGCAACCCACACTCGTCCACTGCTGGACATAGGTCTCCCCTAATGCACGCCACTTCTCCCGATTTTCGGCCACTCTCATCCAGCCCACACCAGCCAGCCTTCGAATGTCATCATCCCATCTTGTCGCAGGGCGTCCTACACTACGCTTACCGAGTCGCGGTCTCCACTC
This sequence comes from Marasmia exigua, assembly GCA_019059595.1. Taxonomy (NCBI): domain Eukaryota; kingdom Metazoa; phylum Arthropoda; class Insecta; order Lepidoptera; family Crambidae; genus Marasmia; species Marasmia exigua. The sequence continues at coordinate 5,316,764 of CM032465.1, read as the reverse complement.
AAGGACTTTACGGCCCCAACGGCTGTCAGTTCTGCGGCTAATATGACCAGCCCACTGCCACTTCAGTTTGCTAATTCGGTGGGCTATGTCGGTGACTCTGGTTCTCTGTCGGATTACATCATTTCTGATGCGGTCCTTCAGAGATACTCCGAGCATAGCCCTTTCCATAGCTCTTTGAGCGACTTTGAACCGGTGGACTAGTCCAGCCGTGAGTGTCCACGTCTCGGCACCGTAAGTCATGACCGGAAGGACGCACTGGTCGAAGACTTTCGACTTAAGACTTTGAGGGATGGGTGACGAGAAGACTTGACGAAGTTTACCAAATGCTGTCCAGCCTAGCTGAATTCTTCTATTGAGTTCTCTCTCGAAGTTGTTTCTGCCTAATTGGAGCGCTTGTCCTAGATAGACATATTTCTGAACAACTTCGAGAGGTACTCCATTAACAGCGACCGGTCCCGGATCAACGAGCTCGTTGAACATGACCTTGGTTTTATCCAAGTTCATCCGAAGACCGATGTGTTTGGAAGATTCAGCCAGGCTGTTCACCATCTTCTGTAGGTCTTGTAGGGTTTCCGCCAAGATGACGATGTCGTCTGCGAATCGTAGGTGTGACATGTACTCGCCATTAATATTGATTCCGCGCTCCTTCCAGTTTAGCGTTCCAAACATGTCCCGCAGCGCAGCGGAGAAAAGTTTCGGAGATATAACATCTCCTTAGTCTCACACCACGTCGCAGCAGGACAGGCTCAGTCTGGCCATTTTGGATTACTACGGACATATTAGCAGCGTCATACAGACACCTCAACACCTCGATATATCGCCAATCGACTTGGCACCTTTGCAAGGCCTCTAGAACAGCCCAGGTCTCGACGGAGTCAACAGCTTTTTCATAGTCCACAAACGCCATGCACAGGGGCTGGTTATACTCTTTGGTCTTCTGTATAACCTGCCTCACTGTGTGAATATGGTCTATGGTGCTATAACTCCGTCGGAATCCGGCCTGCTCTGCAGGTTGAGCTTCGTCAAGTCTTCGTGTAAGGCGATTCGAAATGACTCTTGAGAACAGCTTATAGACGTGACTCAGGAGAGAAATTGGTCGATAGTTCTTCAGTAATGTTTTGTCGCCTTTCTTGAAGAACAATACGACCAAGCTCCGCTGCCACGCCCTAGGAGTTCTCCCGGAGAAAAGAACTGAGTTAAATATACGCCGAAGTTCCTTCAGCACCGTCTTGCCGGCTGCTTTCAGAAGCTCGGTTGTAACTCCGTCTTCTCCCGGGGCTTTTCCATTTTTAAGTTGCCCAAGAGCTGCTTCGATCTCCTCCAGGCTGATGTCGGGAAGATCCTCCGTCGCATGGCGGGTTAATGTGGCTCTTAAATCCTTCTCATCCGGCGTAGGGTGAGGTGAGTGCGACGCGTATAACTGGCTGTAGAAGGTGTAAACTTCCGAAAGAATCTCAGGCTTTGAAGTGACGACTTCTCCGTTTGTTTTGGTCACCTTCGACAGGTGGCTCCTTCCAAGCTGTTGTACGAAGACTTTGGACCCCCGGTTCTGCTCAATTGCTCTCTGTATTGAGAGTGTATTGGAACTTCGGAGGTCACGTCTCATCAGCTTGGAGATGGACTTATTCAGAGCCCGTTGTTCTGCCGAAGTGACTGATGGATCGTTCCGCTTCTTGTCCATTAGGTCCAGAGTCTCTTTCGAAAGTTTAGACCGCTTGCCCATACGTCGCAACTCACAAAATTTTGCACCCTCGTCCCGAAGGATTTCCACCACTTGGTCGAGTTCTTCGTCGATATCCACGTCAATTGTGGTTTCCAAAGCAGCGAACCGATTTTCCAATTTTAGTTGGAAGGCGTCGGAACCAGCGAACGATTGGAGCAGATTTGGCCGGAGCGTGGACTTCATCAACCGAGAACGTTCAAGCTTAAAATCGATATTCAGAGTGCCTCTGAGAAGTCGGTGATCACTTCCGGTTTTAAACCTATTGATCACTGAGACATCTCTGAATATTCGCTTTTTGTCCGATATGATGAAGTCGATCTCATTTTTAGTCATAGTATCGGGGCTCTGCCACGTCCATTTCCTCTGGGGCTGTTTCTTAAAGAACGAGTCCATTAAGAAAAGCCCCTCGCGCTCTAAGAAATTGACGAGCATTTGCCCCCTATGATTTCTACTCCCAAAGCCGCATGATCCCAACATCGATTCGCTGCAAGTCTGTACACCCACTTTAGCGTTGAAGTCCCCCATGACAACGTTATAGTGAGCCTTGGTGGTGGTGTGTAAGGCTCGAGAGATGTCCTTATACATCTCTTCCACGACATCGTCCGGGTATGTCGACGTTGGAGCGTACACTTGAATAACCTTTAGGCTATACCTGTTGGTTAATTTAATTACGAGGTACGCAACCCTCGCCGACACACTGGAGATTTCAATAACGTTGTCAGTGAGGACTTTGTTGACTAGGAACCCGACGCCGCCCTGTGACGGATTATCTCCTTCCCTGAAGTACATAAGATGGCCAGACTCTAGGGTCAGCGTGTCCTCGCCCTCTCTACGGACTTCGCACAGCCCGAGAACATGCCATCTTATGTGCTTCAGCTCCTCCTCGAGTTGGGCCAAATGTGAGTCGAGTCGTAGCGTGCATCCGTTAAACGTCGCCAAGGTCAGTGTGGTATGGCGGCCTTCCGTATACCGGAGATTCTTAGCACCCCCTGCCCTGCCGTTACCGAGACCGCCGCCTTGGCCCGGAATAGCAGGGCTGCCGGGAACTGGGGGCCGGGGCAATACAGTGTCTGTCATTAGGGGGGAATGGACCATAACCCACCACGCTGGTCCAGTGCGGGTTGGTGGGTGGTTCGCCAGGGCCTCTTTTGTTGGTTAGCAGGACGCGCCACGGGCAGGAGAGGTTGACTTGGAACCCGAAAGATGTTGTGTGGGCCCCCTTACGTCCCACCTCCACCTTTGATTAATAATAACAAATTACCATCTCTGGTACCCAATCCGTCCTCGTTTTGTCTCTTTTCGGTGGATAACTCCGAGGTTGCCTTGTTAATAGATCTCCTTAAAACCGATTGCTCTCCCGGATGGGATAAGATACCGAATAATATACTTAAACTTAATAAAGAGTCCTTAGTTGGGCCTTTAACTTTTCTCTGTAATCTTTCCTTTACTGAGGGTGTTTTCCCTAATGTGTTCAAAAGGGCAGTTATAATACCCATCCATAAGTCTGGGGATAAGCTTTCACCTGGTAATTACCGTCCAATCTCATTACTTCCATCACTGTCCAAGATTTTAGAGAAACTCATGAATAGAAGACTGATTTCTTTTCTGGAGAAAAATAATATTTTATCCCCTAACCAATACGGCTTTCGCAGGAACTTTTCTACTGATGATGCAGTCGTCAACTTGACTGAATATGTAGTCAGAGCACTGGATACCAGGAAAAAAAGCCTCGCTATATTCCTGGACCTAGCAAAAGCTTTCGACACAGTTTGCACTTCCAAACTAGTGTCAAAGCTTGAATGCATAGGTGTGCGTGGGCCACAACTCAAGCTTTTTAATGACTACCTACAAAATAGAACTCAATCGGTTCAGGTTGGTGATTGGGTCAGCGACGAACTTACAGTGACCTGTGGCGTTCCGCAAGGTAGTATACTCGGTCCGACTCTCTTCCTGGTATACATCAATGACCTGTGTCAACTTTCTCTCAAAGCTGGTCAAATATTCGCATTTGCAGATGACACTGCATTAGTATTTCGAGGAGAGAGTTGGGATAAACCGTTCCAATGTGCACAAAACGGGTTTAACCTGGTGAGGTCTTGGCTTGACTATAATGGACTTACATTAAATAGCGATAAAACAAAGTACGTAACGTTCTCTATCCAAAGAACAGGTCAACCTTCCTCCCTAAAAGCAATTGAAGTGCACAACACAAACTGTAATTCTACCCAATATGATTCATTCCACTATTTTAAATGCCTGTGCCCATCCTTGGAAAGAGTAAGTAAAGTAAAATACCTCTGAGTTATTTTAGATCAAAATCTCAACTTTAAAGACCATGTTTTTAACGTCACAACTCGCGTAAGAAAATTAATGCCTGTATTTAGAAGTCTTAGACATATAGCTGATTTCAAAACAATAAAAATGGTTTATTACGCTCTCTGCACCTCAATAATAAATTACTGCATAGTTATGTGGGGCGGAACTTCTAAGTCGCTTTTACTTAATTTAGAAAGGGCCCATAGGGGTATACTAAAATTGGCTTCCTTTAAAAAAATTACATTTTCCACTGAGCTCCTATACAAAGAATGGAGAGTTTTATCTGTAAGGCAACTTTTCATTAGTAGACTTTTATTAAAAAAGAAAGGTGCTGGTAGTTTGGTCATTCATCATAACAAACGTCGTAAGGATAAAGTTTATACCACAGAATTATTTCGAACGTCATTTGCATGCAGCATCATTATTGCTTTCTGAGTAATTTCTTATTCAATAAGACATGTCAAGACGTAGACATACACTCAGCAATACAATTCAAATATAGAAATATGATTCACGAATGGTTACTTACAAAAACTTATGACCAAACCGAGAGCTTGCTACACATTATAAAGTAAGAAAGCATAATTGTTAAAATATATACCCACGGGAAACATCGTACAAACATCTACATACAGACACGCCCATTCACACACACACACACACACAAAACACTCTTATGAAATAAACGCGTTTTTTGCTCGATATTAATAATGACAACAGGTTTGCCCTTGAAATATTCACAAAATAGAACCGTTTTTCCCCCGAAGGGTAAAAAAACGGATATTTAGGTTTCAGCCGAAGCTTGAACCACATTTGGAGATTACGTCTACCAATATTCGTCAATATAATCTGTCCATCTGTCAGTTTGACGTGTGAGAATAGTCTTTCCACTACTTCCATCCCTCTCTGACATTTGAAGGAGCAGCGCACGGCGGCCATTACAAATCAGTACTTACTCCAAAGCCGGCAAGGCCCTTTAGGTGTGGTTCAAGCTTCGGCTGAAACCTAAATATCCGTTTTTTTACCCTTCGGGGGAAAAACGGTTCTATTTAGGTGTTCGAGCCTTCGCTTGAACCACATTTGAGACGTGTTTATATACCTGCCGGCGCTGCTGTGGAATTAAGCGTAACTGTGAAAAATAATTTTTTATTTAAAATAAACCCTGTTATGCGATGTATGAGATAGAAAAGTTTATTTAGTACACAAGAAATATATGAGTTATCGTATCACCATATTTTGCCATTGTAATATTTGATGTATCAATAAACATCAATTTAAAATTGTTCAAACAGGCCACTCCCCGGAAAGGGTCGTTTCATCGAATTAGCTATTTACCCTATTGTGAGGATCCACACAAGCGGTCAACCTTATTAATTTATTATATCATAAAATGATCTCATCACTCTTATCAACGTGGCGCACGAGTGAGCCTTCAAAATTTATCATCACCCTTATCATTGTGATCCTTCGAGGAGTCCTCAACCAGCTGACAAGTGACATCTTCTGAACTTCGCATCGCTAGAAGATAAGTAATGTACTTGTCAAGAGATTATTACCATCCACATTTTTATCAACAAAGAGTTATCACCAGTGACATCGTTAATGCAGTGGAGTGTCCTGTTTATCTGAACTATAGTAGCAAATCGGTATGGCTGGCCTCCCCAGCGGGTCTCATTAGTCTGATTGATACGCGGACGTAGGTCTACCTAGACGGACTCTTAGAGGATTCCGGGCCCTTCACAGCAGATCCAGAAGTATCATTGGATATCATCAGTTTCAGGGATTTATTGAGGTGCGGTTCTGATTTTTTTTTTTTTATCTAAATTGACATGGAATCTCTCCTCAATAACTAAAATTTGAGAGCTAAGGAACATTGACGAGCGTGTACCTAACTGCACTAACGGTCAACTTTGGGGTGAGTTTGTGCAAACCGACACGCTATTATCAGGATGACTCTGAGTGCATCGAGAATAACATGCATCATTAAAGGAGGAAGAAGAGACGTCGCCTGGTCGCAGACTATCCTCCAGTTAGCCTTCCACTAAAGGGACCCGTTACTAGATCATCGAATTCAAACTAGCACTGTTTGATGCCAAAGGTACCTACCGAACGGAAGCACCTGTGTGTGAATCAACTTCTTTCACAACAGAGATCCTACTTTAGAGCCTTATTTGCATGTTCAATACATTATCGACAATTCGACATTAAAGACAAATGGGAAATTGAGGGCCTACTAAAAGACCATCAGCTACTACTGAAGTGCAAAGGAGTGGTCAACTGCCGGGCATACTACCTGGGAAACTCGAGTGGTTTTCAGGAAATCTTCGGCAAGGCTTTATTGAAGAGCTTAGCTGGTTATGTAAGAACCAGTCGATTTCGCCCTCTACACGCGAAACGGGCACACCTGTCGCCCGATTGGGGAAAAGCCCGTACGAGAAGAAGGAATATAACCTTCAGCATCGTTGGCGAACCATCGACAAAGTCTATATGCGTATCGACTAATTTGACAATATATTAGAGGAGAGCAACCGTGATGGTACGTATACCATCACGGTTGTTTCGTAGGTCCATGTCCGATCAGGCGAAGCGACAATCAACCAGGAAGTCACAACGATGCAACCTCATCAATCGACCCTGATATCCTTGTAGGAAAGTCCTTTTTTTTTAGCGGAAAGTATAATTAGTTGGTCACCTTCAGTAACCTCTTCCAAGAGACTATTCACAACAACAGTAGCCTTGGCAAAACACAGAAGATGAATTTTCTTAAGGGAAAAACTGCGACAAGCCGAGCGCATCACTACAATCGAATGTATCACTACAACAACTCCCAAGTCCTGTACACTAATCAAGAGGAGTTCTTCTTATCTCAACCTCCTTTGCACCGACATACAGCCATAATTTGAATTAACGTTTGTATGATATCACCATGGAGTGCATATATGTGATTCACAATCTTGGAGTCGGTACAACGTCATGGGATCCCCTTATGGTTCATTTTATTTGCAAGACGTTAAAACCTGAATCATATCATGACTACACGGCACTAAGAGAACTTTGGATATTTGACGAACTCATTAGCTTCTTTGAATGCAAGTTTACAGTCCAGGGGGTCTAATTTGAAGTTAACTTTGAGACTCAACCAAACGTATTTGACGACGTTTCCTAATTTGAAGTGAACATTGCGTCGGTTGAACTCAACCGAAACTCTTTTGACACATCTCGCCTCAAACCCTAATTTGAAGACACCAATGCTCAACCAAAATATCGAGTTTGACATTTCTTGTCTCGCGTCTTTATGTCAAAATTCACGATAGCTCGAAAGGTGTTTTGGTTCGGTTGAATGGATTTATGGTGTATTAAAAAAGGATCTTTATGTCTTTGTAAATAAGGTCCAATGACTTACATATCAATAAAGATTAGTTTAAAGCGGAGTTTCTTGGTATAAAATGTTAAAATTGCTATACCTATATAGATGATTATGAATACATAGAGTACTTAGGTACTTTTAATGCTTAATCAAAGTTTTAATGTATGAATCTCAGTACTTACGTTTAAATATGTAAATTAATTTACATTAAGTGCCTATTTACCTACTTACTGAGAATTTTTGTAGATTTATGCCAGTGAGAATATGTATGGTATAGTTCAATGATTTATGCAGATTTAAGTAAGTAAGTATACTAAGTACCTACCTAGTGGTGTAGGCTTCTTATAGATAAACTAGATTCACTAAGTAATTAGTCTTTTTCTGCGACTAAGTACATTGTATTCTTCAAACTTAATCTTATCAGTTCAAAAGTTTGAAACTTTTGATGGTTTAATTAGGTATTATTTATATAGGCTTTTGACTCAATTAGGTATTAATCCACCTAAGTACAAAGTGAAATACATTTTGAGGGTTTTAACCATTTGCAAGCCTCAAATATGTATTACAAGAGGCAATAATTTTGCCTAAGTTCCTACTTTGTCTACATTACAAGTAAACGTAATAAGTTTTCTCTTTCCTTAAAAAGTAGGTATACCTACCTACTTACCTTTGTGTTAGGTTCCTACATAACTATTTAAGTACCTAGTTATCTACTTATAAATTTTACAATTTTGGGGTAATTTTGGATATCCATTAAAGATTACACAGTACCAACCAGTTAAACTTATGTTTAACTGGTTTAATACATTTGCTCCACTATTAGTTAGTGAATTTCAATATATCCCATAGAATATTTCACAACATCACATATGTACATTGATCTGACTCCGAGATAGGTAGCTCAAGCACCCGTGTTACGGATATCATAGTCCACAGTGGGATTACAAATATATACATATAATACTTTTCTTTTGTAAAAACATACTAATACATAGAAAACACCCAGACCAATACAAACAGACATGTACATGCACACAAATGTTTGTACTGTATGGGGATCGAACCAGCAACCCTTGAACCAAAGCCATCGTTCACTACCACTGTTCCAAAAGCCCTGTTAACAGTCATGCGATTAACATACTAATTAACAGGAGTAACTAAGTAGCAGTACATAAGGAATGAAAAAAACAACTAAGTACATGTGATGGAATCATTTATTAAAATAAATAATAAAAGATACAATAATGTTATCCTATTTTAAGAAGAAACTATGTACACACACATATTTTGTATTCTTTCTGTGCAATAAAGGATGTCTATCTATCTATCTTCACACACCCACTTAGTATTAATTAATAACCTTTAACTATTTACAAATAAAACAACGCCCCATTGTCTAATGGTTTAAGACGGTTCTGACGATGGCCCTGTGGCCATGATCTCGGGGTCATGGGTTCAATTCCCGGGTCGAACAAAGGTATGTTTTGAATTTTCCGAACATAGTTCGGGTTTGTGATCACTAATCCGCATTTGGCAAGAGTGATGATTAAGCCTAATCCCATCATAGTAGCGATGACTTGATTTCTATGATGGGGGTCTTAGCCCTACAAAGGGAATAATTAAGCTGATTCTTTACTTTATTTACATAATAAATGATGACTGAATGATGCTTGTCCATAGGTACTTATCAGTTGAATTATAACAAACTATTTTCAGAAAATAATTAACTTCATTTAGCAATGAAGCCCGGAGTACTGGAACTGGGTATGTTTCTTCTAGCGGAGATCTGTGCAATGCTGGTAGATATTCTGCAATAATCATAAAGGAGTTTTAAATAAAATAAATAAATACCTAATAATAAAAGTATTTTTATTGCTCTCTCATACAAAAAACTGTTGGTAGGTACATAGGTATTTCGATTACAATCATACTTATTAAGTAAATAAAAACAAGCGATTTAATTTTAGATTGGAAATAATGTAAAAAATAAACTCAAAAGCATATTTCTACCAACGAGCTCCATATGCACTTAAGATTACTTGAATAAGTTTCTGTAACATGTAACCATGATTAATTTGGTGTGGTTCCCCCGTCTAAGGGTTGTTAAGGTCAGACGGCAGTCCCTTCATAGTAATTGCCAGACTCGCCAAATCCTCGATCATGGCTCACGGTACACTGGCCTCCAAAATCATGATTCTGGACCACCAACCAAGAATAACACTGCAAGGATTTGACAACCCATTTGGAACGGTAGTGAATGCTGCCTTTGTTCCAAGGGTTGCGGGTTCAATCCCCGCACAGTACAAACATTTGTGTGCATGAACATGTCTGTTTGTATTGGTCTGGGTGTTTTATGTATTATTAGTATGTATTTATAAAAGAAAAGTATTATATGCATATATTTGTAATCCCACTGTTGATTCTGATATCCGTAACACAGGTGCTTGAGGTACCTATCTCGGAGTCAGACCAATGTATGTGATGTTGTGAAATATTTATTTATAAGGATTACACTTTTGTATACATGTTTCAAACAATTATATTATCTTTATCTTAATGTTTTTTCTTTCAGAAAGGAAATTAGTTATAGCACAGATATTATAGATTCAGTTAAATAACTTTTTGTTATTTTGATTACCTCCGGTGAGATGTTCACTTTTTTCAACTCATTCTCCAACAGTCATTCTAGCTCAGCTTTCTATTACAGTTTGGTCCAATGGAGAACTTTGATGTCTTGTTTACTTTTTTTTTTTTTTTTTTTTTTTTTTTTTTTTTTTTTTTTTTTTTTTTAATACTTTTATCTGCAATCAGTCGAAAAAACTTTTATCAGATTGGTTGATACTTTGACGAATGACTTTCGATAAGCAATCAAGTATGCAGACTCTTGTTTTGCTCATCCCGGGCACAGAGCACGTCGGCTCTTTTCAGGCGTTTCACCACGTTTTGCTGGAGTAGGTGGCCCGTTAGAGGGTTGGGGTGTTGCAGTAATCTGCTCCTATATTTGGCCGAGTAACGTTTGGCTTCTTCTTCCACTGATTCCACGTTTAGGTATTTGTGGATCTCTGAGTTTCGTGTGAACCACGCTGCACCACTGATAGTTCTCAGGATGTTATTTTGTGCACGTTGTAGGCATAGAATGTTGGACTTGCTTGCAGTTGACCACAGTTGGATGCCATAGGTCCAGATTGGCTTGATTACTGATCTGTAAACCCTAAGTTTGTTGCTCAGCGATAGTGTGGACTGCCTCCCTAATAGCCACAAGAGGTTTCTAAAACGGTTGTTGACATCATTTCTTTTCTGCTGAATGTGATGTTTCCACGTCATGCGCTGGTCCAGGTAGAACCCCAAGTATTTAACACATGTGGACTGTGGTAGCGGAGACTGGCCGAGGTGGGTAGTAGGGCACAGTTTCTTTCGAAGTGTGAATGTGATGTGATGTGATTTAGGGGCGCTGGCTCTTACACGCCACCTTTGCAGCCACTCATTAGTCAGATCTAGCTGGGTTTGCAGAGTTCCGCTAGCCTCATCAGGGGAGATGCTGGATGAGAGAAATGCAGCATCATCGGCAAACGTTGCCACAGTCACATTAGCAGCTTGCGGGAGATCATGAGTGAATATGTTGTAAAGTACTGGTCCAAGGACCGATCCCTGAGGCACTCCAGCATGGCACGTGTGGAACTGTGACCTAGCGCTTCTCTGCTTAACCTGGAACATTCTCTGGTCCAGGTATGAGGCAATGATATTGTAGAAATTGTAGGGAAGGGTCTTTTTTATTTTATACAGCAGTCCCCTATGCCACACCCGATCGAAAGCCTGTTCGATGTCCAGAAATGCTGCGGAGCAGTATTCTTTATTCTCAAGACTTTGTCTTATGGTATTGTAGACTCTGTGAACTTGCTCCACCGTAGAGTGCCTTTGACGGAAGCCGAACTGGTGATCTGGAATAACATGGTTTTCTTCTAAGTAGGGCCTGAGACGAGTCAGTATCATTCTTTCCCAGAGCTTTGACAATATCGGAGTGAGACTGATAGGACGATAGGACGAGGCCTCATTGGCCGGTTTAGCTGGTTTATGTATCATTATTATCTGCGAGATCTTCCACGGCATTGGGAAATGATGCGTTCTAAGAGTAGCGTTGAACAGTTTTGTGATAAATATGATACATTTCCTGCCCAGCATTCTTAGTATCTTTGGTGTGATCAAGTCATAGCCAGGAGCTTTATTTAGCTTGAATGACATTATTTCCCTACGTAGTTCCTCCGGAGATGTAGGGTGTAGGGGTGGGCTAAGTTGGAAGTCTTGGTTAAGGACGTCATCGATCTCAGGGTCCTCAGTAGAAGTGGGTTCATTTGGTTTAAACACACTAGCCAGATGAGCGGCGAAAAGCTCAGCTTTTTCGGGGTCAGTGCGTGCCCATGTTTGCCCAGATCGTATTGGTGGCAGACATTGTTGGGGTTGAACCATCGTTTTAGTCGCTTTCCAAAGAGAGTGAGGGCCATTGTTATGTGGGGTTAATAGCTCAAGCTTTCGTTTGATTGTTTCATTGGCTATTTCCTTGAGAATCGATTTAAGCTCACAAATTGCTCTGTTAAGACGGGTCTTATCTTCTTTTTTTCGTGATAACTGCCACACCCTACGCAGTCTGCGTTTTTCTGCAATTTTATTTCGGATCTCAACCGGGATTGGAGTTGAGATTGTGTTCACAGGTACGGATGGCTCCGGGGTATTGATCCAAACTGCCACCTGAATTAGGTTAGTAATATATATGCAGGCATCATCAATGTCTTGCGTAGTTTTTAGAGGAAACCTGAGGTTAATGCTTGATTCGAGGTATTCCCGAAAGTTTGTCCAGTCCGTTTTCATGTTATGGAGAGAATCATTGTCCGGCTCACGATAGATGATTGTTGTGCTCAGCATCATCAGCACTGGGGTGTGGTCAGACGATCCATCCAGGCTTGATTCCAGGTTGACGTACAGGTTGCTTATGTTTTTGGTAATAAAGAAGTCCAGGAGATCTGGTATCTTGCGACTGTCCGAAGGCCAGTATGTTGGTTCACCAGTAGAAAATGGTGTCAGCTTGTTGGCATCAACACTCTTTTTTAGTTCGCGGCCCCTGGTTACGGTCGTCCTAGAGCCCCAATGGCAGTGTTTGGCGTTCCAATCTCCTCCGGCTATGAAGCGATTTCCGAGGGTTTGAAAGAACTCTGTGAACTGGGATTCTTTTATATTATGACGCGGTGGGCAGTATACAGCAGAGACGCTGACGTGACCACAGTGGTCTTCCACTCTCACTGTTGTGGCTTGCAGGTGATCAGTGGAATACTGTTGAAGTAGACAGTGCTTCACACTGGTTTTAATTGCTATAGCTGCGCCTGCATGTGCTCCGCCATCAGGATGTGGGGTACAATAGATGTTATATCCTGGAATGCATATTTTGCTTCTGGATGTTGTATGAGCCTCCGAGATGAGACATGCATCAAGCTTGTTGGTCTTAAGGAATGTTTCCAGTTCGCAGGTATTGGGTGCCAGACCATTAATGTTCCAGGTGGCTAGGTGCAGTGTATTTATTTTGATATCTTCTGGAGAAGAGTTGTGATAAGCGCGAGCATTGAGCTTATTTGTTGAAGTAGGAGGTCAATTTTCTCACTCTGCTTTGTGAGAATATTTTCGAGGTTGAGTGTAGGTATGTTACTATTTGAGTATTTACCCTTCTGTGTTGCCGTTGGTGCATTATCAGTAGCTTGCGATTCTCTGGTTGCTTGCGCGTATGATTTTCGCCCACTGTGTTGATATGACAACTGTTCTTTCTCAACAGGATTGGGTGGAGCAGTCATATTAGGGATGGATGCTGCGTTGAGAGTGAGTGAGCGGTGACTAGACGCAGGTTGCTTATAGTTCGGGAAGACTTTTTGTTTCCCATTGTGGTTGTTTAGTCTTCGGGCAAGCAGCTCCCGATATACTTGGCAACCTTTATAGTTAGCTGGGTGGTCCAATGAGCAGAGGGCACATTTCGCAGGAGTGCTACGGTCTTTTTTGGCGCATTCAGACGTTTTATGAGTTCCCCCGCATTTGACACATCTAAACGGTCTCATACAGTTATTTTTGGAATGGCCGTATTCTTGGCATCGCTGACATTGCACAATAGTTTTGGATTTGCGAGGATCTTCTATTTTGACTCTTTGGTTGTAAATGTGAGTTATGTTTTTCACTGTGGGATTGTCATTGCCTGGTTCAAGGTTGACAAAAAATGTGGATGAGGGTTTCTTCTCAGGCCCATAACGAGCATTTATTATTTCCCCAGTCACCTGATTACCAGTAGCTTCTATGGCATCTATAATAGCCTCATGTGGAGTGGAGTGGTGCAGGTTTTTGATGACTATTCGAAAGCTTTTTTTGTCCTTTGGAGTAAATGTATAGCCAATAAGCCCATTTTCTCTTATAATGGTTATTATTTTCTTGTAGTCATCGGTTGTTGAAGCGAGTACGTGCAGTAGCCTTTTATTCAGGACTTTAAGGCTGAACTGGTCCTTTTTGCACACTGATTCCAGCAGTTTTGTGAGCTCCTTGACATCTTGAATGCCGTAGAGAACTATCGGTGGGGGTTTGGTGGGCCTTTTGGGGCGGACTGGCAGTCCTGATAGTTTGTCGGGGGAGTCTAGAGGCAGGATGTCAAATCTATTGCTTGTTGTGGTTCTCCCTGCTTGTGGAGGCGACTCGCTTATTTTTCTTTTTTTATTGTTGCGAGGAGATGGGGCTTTTTGCCACGATGGAGGAGATGGATTTTGGGAGTCAAGTTCTATTGTATTCCCATTTTGTGGTATGTAAGCAGATTGGATCGGAACAGTTTTTGTTGATCCAGAGGGCTTGCTTGAGTTTCCATCCGCTGACGTCCTTGGGCGATTTAGGAACATGCTTTGGTGGAACGCTTGTTGCACATATTTTTTAGTGGTTCCAGTAGCATTAACTGAGGAGGAAGCCTGGTCACCCGCTTCCACCCAGTCTTCGGTAGCCAATTTCACACTCTCAGGCCCGGGTACCTGAAAGCGCCGGGGGTCGGCCGGATCGCATGACAAATCACATTCTTTTGTCTGACCTTCCATAATATTTTTTGGGTTGGGAGATTACTCTTGTTGCTTTCCCAAGGCAACAATGCCACACTTTTTGAGGAGATTTAGTTCATCAAGGTTTGTGGTTCCCTGTTGACAGGTTACTTAACCGCCGCCCGTTACTCGGCGTTGTGTTCGATTGGCGCCACCCGGGGGGCACGTGTAGGGTAGCAAAGGGCAATCTTCCTACGGACGCGAACACCACCACCCCCCGTCTTGTTTACTGAAATATTTAATTACAAATGGTTAAATTATAGAAATGATGTTTCAAAGTTGTTCTTTCTAAAGTGTAAATTGGAATAGTCGTCATCATCAGCCCATTTAAGTCCCCACTGCTGGGGCACGGGCCTTCCTCAATCACATGAGGGGTAATTGCCATACTCACCACGCTTAGCAGACGGGTTGGCGAGGGTTTTGATATAAATGCAGAGTTTTCCATGTCTGGATGCTGATGATCATGCCAGCAGCTTTACCTTATTGGCCTTTTACGACACCTCGGTAAGAGTGAGGATGGCCTATTCTACTCCGTGGCCGAATGGTCCCCGGCAGAGTAAAATTAATAACAAATAAACTTATTTAGGTAGGATTATGCGACTAACCTAACTTATACTTGATTTTACTTAAGAAAGTAGAGTCTTTAGATAACTATAGAACTTGTATATAAGCATAATACTAATGTACATACGCTTTCAAACAATTTTACATTATTTTAAATTATGTATTGAGATTGCATATTTATCGTACGTACATACTTATGTCAATAATTTACAAGTTTTTTTCTAATGTTTCACAGATGGCCACAGATAACTATATGGGCTATGATGTAGAAAAATAGCAAGCTGTCAGATTTTTAAAAATATTTTAACATTTTAATGTTTTTATTATTTAAAATCTTTCTTTCAAACACATTAAATAATAGTCCTTTAATTTAAAAAGTCAAATATCTTTTATTCTTTAAAAAAAATATTGTTAATTATAAATAAAATCAATTCAATTGGTTTTATTTGATGTGGGTCTTTCGGCGACACTATCATCGCGAATATCATTCATTCACGAGAGTCTATGGTCGGATCCGTACGAAAGTGTCCCATACGATGGTATTTCAAATTGCCAAACTAAACTACAATTGATTGACTGTCGGCTCGATCGAACGATCGTACGTGGTAACTTGAAATTAGACCCCCTGGAACTAATATCAATGAAATACAAAGCCTTATCGGGGCAAAGGCCATCACAACCATCGAGTCCATCATTCAAGCCTCCTACTTACCTATTAGAGAAGGTTCCCTAAACGTTCACAAATTATAATATGGCTTGATTCAGTGCGGGAGAGGTCCATAGACTTAGGATGCCGTCCTTGAAATATGACACCGGGAGCTCGCTTTATATCGATCAGTAAGAATGAAATATGTAAAAATTTCTTTGTAAAAGCACAAAGGCAAGCAATGATTCCATATAGAGATACAAATATTGTAATATCCTTATGACGACATTGTATAATCTAGAGCGTCGGACTCTAATGCGTCAACCTTGATAGACAATAGGGTGCCCAAACCCCATAACAACAAGCAAGTTAATCATGTGGCTGGAGATGATGAAGAAACATTTGGACAACAGTGTCTTTGTATGCTTGAAAGTTAAGGCAGAGCAGATGGGGCAGAGATAAGGCAGAGCATTCATCAGCACAATTAGAGCCTTAGAAGTGTCTTTGCTAACAGAAAATGTAGTCCAGACATTTTAGGCCTTCATCGTCAGCAGATTAGCGCGTCAGCCTTCGGCTTTGGTGCTGGTATCAAGAATGGGAAAGATATCGTCACTATGGATTTTCAATAATTATATGGTTATTATAATTTTACGACCCATGCTTTTGTCATACCTAAGGTGATCAATTGTTTGGCTAATTAAATCAAACTATCGTGGCCATTCTTTTAGAGACCAATATTAGCATTGCTCCCCCTTGGTTATAACGTATTGAAGCAGATTGAACTATTTCTGAATGCCATCATATATTTAAATATCATAAAAAATGCTGTAAAGTATCTATAATTTATAATTATGTAATAGGGTGCTTCCGGTCTGATTATGTTAAATAAATCATCATAGTAGATTTATCAAAGCGCCGATTCAAGCACCCATTGCTCAGCAGACTAAAATATATTAATAAAGTCGTGTAAATAATTACAGACGCTTACTTCATAGGGCATGGTAATCCCACTGTTTGCAAAACTTTGGAACTCCGTTAGTTCCTCAAACAGCCATAGTTACTGCTTTCTTGAAGTAGTTAAGTTAGGCTGGATTATACCAGGCAATGGCAAAAGGTTCCATTCTCTCTAGGTTATCAAGAATAACTCATCAGCTATAGCCATAGACTAGAGAGTGAACAAGCTATATCTGAGCAAGGCTGCTTCGTGAAGAGCTCTGTCAAGGGACAACTAGATGATGGGTGGTAATAAGGTCGCTCTTTCCAAGAAACCGAATTTTGAAGAACTGCCTCCGTGGAACATCCAGACTGAAGGCTGTTATGTAAGTACATAATTTAAGCAGCTTGCAACAACGAATGCTAATTATTATTATTATTATTACTTTTTTTTTTAAACGCATATGAGCCCATCAACCCATCCGATGACGTCAGTAGGTGCCTACTTATTTAACTCACCTTGGAAATTTCATATAGCCTCTACTAGCAGCCCTTTTAGAGCTGCATAGGATGGCTCGAGCGGGACGTCCTCAGGTCATAGTCTCAATGACTTAATGTAATGTGGGGTCGAGTTACAAGTGCGGCACGGCAGATATAGAGAAAGTGTTAAACAAATTCTTATCAGAGATCAAGATGTTTATCTGCAATTGATCGTCTGGAGAGCGTTACCCGAACGAAAATCTCCTGAGGAGTGATCTGACCTCGTGAGTGACCTCATTCTATGTCGTAATCTTATGAGCGGTCACGACATTAAGGAAGAAGTAAAGGGGTTGCAGAGACAAACAATTGAGGTCCTTGAGCCCAATCTCGGGATTTTCGATATGAAAGAAAACATAGCGGATATTATATGAAAACCATAACAGAATGTCGATTTTGATAAATATCTCAAGAACAAGAATGGGAAGGCATGAGTTTGCCTCGGAAGTGGTTCCTGACATTATCAACGATTTCACAACCAGTTACATTGATTGATACCCCTCCTGAGTTTAGACACACCACCTTCAGTGCTGTTCGGTACAGGGAGTTTGACTGCCCTAAGCCCCCGTGCTTCGGAGGCCCTTTCGGGTTTAATATTAATAGCCTTCTGATTTGCTCACCCTGTTTCACCTGCATAGCTGCTAGGTGCTATATCTTGTAAAGAGAGTCATCTGCTAGTTCCGCACTGTGGCCAGGTGATAGTTAGCTACTACCACTGCCAGTCTATTAAGGTCAACGACGCGCGCTCTGGAGTCGATTGCTATGAGGACGCAAATCGCTAGAAACGGGGAGTAAGGTCCAGGGGATCCTTCCCTGAACATTTCCTGGATCTTAGCCTGTCTTCCACAACTCCACAGAAGGCCTGCAACGCTTCTTAAAGGAAGCTTTAAGTTTCAAAACTGCCCTCATGAATTTCTGTAATGGCGTTCGGAAAGAGCGGAGCGTCCTGTGCTAAATCAAGATTCGGTATGTTTGACGCCCACGTCGCTATATGATTCGACACGTCGCTATATGATTCGACACGTCGTTTTATGATTCGACATGTCGCTTCTTGATTCGACACTGCGCTTTATAATTCGACACGTCGCTTTATGATTCGACACGTCGATTTATGATTCAACACGTCGATTTATGATTCGACACGTCGATTTATGATTCGACATGTCGCTTTATGATTCGACGCTTCGCTTTATAATTCGACACGTCGCTTAATGATTCGACACGTCGATTTATGATTCGACACGTCGATTTTTGATTCGACACGTCGATTTATGATTCGACACGTCGATTTATAATTCGACACGTCGATTTATGATTCGACACGTCGATTTTTCATTCGACACGTCCGCCTGACGACTCGACTTCAATTCAGACGACGCATTTGTGCGTAGGTAAACCTCGAATTTCAAAACATATATATGGTGTCTAGAGAACTTTTGGAAAGTCTCGACCCGTCGCTGGGCCAACAGGCGCCGAGCGGGAGCTAAGTCGTCGCTGGGCCAACGGGCGCCGAGCGGAAGGTTTGTCGTCGCTGGGGCAACAGGCGCCGAGCGGGAGGTCTGCAGATTGTCGAGGGACGCATAGAAAAAGAAAACATCGGGTACTAACTTCCAATAACTGTGCACTTGTGCACAAAAGTATCCAATGATTACTTAATTTAAGTTACTTCGTAACAAGTTCACTTGACGAAAATTGGAAGCGTACTGATTTGTAATGGCCGCCGTGCGCTGCTCCTTCAAATGTCAGAGAGGGATGGAAGTATTGGAAAGACTATTCTCACACGTCAAACTGACAGATGGACAGATTATATTGACGAATATTGGTAGACGTAATCTCCAAATGTGGTTCAAGCGAAGGCTCGAACACCTAAATACTCAGTTATATTGATTTATACTTTAATGACAAAAAATAAAATAAATATTTGAGGGGGGCTCCCATACAAGATTGCCGTTTTTTCCTATTTATGCTCGATGTCAATAAACTGTAACAGGTAGGCACTTTAAATATTCAAACGTGATTTTTTTGCCTTTTTAGCTCGATATTAAAAATGGCAACAGGTAGGTAGGTAGGTACTTAAAATATTCACAAAATACTTGATTGCATATTTTCTTAAAAAATATAGTTATATCTAATAAAATCAATCATCATGATACTGGTACTGAATACTTCGTGCGCGAGTCAGACTCGCACTTGGCCGATTTTTTGGATAAGCATGCATGAATAAAACACTGAATAAAGAACGAGAACGAATAATATAATTTATTTCTGTTACATTCACATTTATTCTCTTACATGTAGGAGGCAGGAGGAAGAGACGACGACAGCGTGTGATCAACCTTATGCTCATATAATACGGTTTAGAATCGAGTGACAACTTGACAGCTACATTGGTCCCATTTGGTAGTTGAATTTTTCAAAATAGGTCGAATGTTTAGGACCAAGGGAGCATTATCTACTATTCAAAAATATACTTTAATACTTTATACAGGGAAATGAATATACCTAAGTACATAAGATCCTACTATTCCCTACCTTCACATTATAAAGAAATAGGTATAGAAGCGCTCAAAGTGTCTGTGGTTTTTTCTTTTATTTCTAACTTCCAGTTCACATGGTTCCAGGCTGTCGCCGCGCCCGCATCCGCCCGACATAATCTTAGTCGATTTAACAGTTAACAATAATAAACTGTTACGAGGTATAATGTGATAATAAATATCAGTTACAAGTCCCTCAAAAAACCACTAGCAGTCGACTTTTGTAAAGACTCTGAAAATTTTAGCTTCACCAAGTTATATCACAATAATTTAGTAAATATTAATTTATTTTTTATACAATAAATTAGTTGGTTTCAGATGAAACTATCTATTAGGTACAGATAAGTAAAAATGCTGATATACGTTATGATTAGTTATTTGAGATTTACATTTATAAGCTTGTGCCAATACTTTAGGGAGCAATCAAATAATTCAGTGCGTTATAATATCCGAAAGTCAGATCTAAAGTGCTCAATTTTAAAACCTCTCATAAGGCTTTATTTTTAAAATTCTACAATTTTGAATTTAAACACTCCACACTAAATTAGCTGCATTTTTAGATAGGGTGTATAAATACACGACTAAAAAAATATAGCTTAACTTTACACACATACTCGTACGTCCAGCAAAGCATAAATTTCCTCAGCGACAAAATAAATACATGCGAAATATTATTATTCATTTAAGTACAAAGGAACTCATGATTTGTTTGTATATATTTTATACCTTTATCTATCTACACACTTTGTTAACCAGCACATTGTAACAGAATTACAGAATATAAGTAAACCTCGTTAATGTCTCAGATAACAATCAAACTACACAAGTAATTTTTATGATAATGTTAGTTTCATTACATGTTTATTTAGATACATATTATATAAGTTACAATAGATACATATCTATTGTCTATTAAATAATCTCTTTCCTGTCATAGTGAAATAAACAAACTACAGAATAAGGTTTCATTTGTCAAAACAATATTAGCTAAAGTTTTAATAAGCATACCTAACATTTGTACTCTCTTATAAATTGTTTACCAGTGGACGTACCATGAAATCATATTACTAATACTCGTATTTATTAATAAAATAATATCTTACTCATATGTTCCCAGTATAACAGCATAGTATAAAACCAAACAGTATCATCATCGTATATATATACGATTTAAACATCGAGATCGTACTGGAAATCTGATAACTAAAAATTTAAAAAAATGTAAGATTTAGAAAACAATAAAAAAGCAAAAGTATCTAGATACTTTTGAAGATAGCTCCAAATATTACATTATCCAAACATTAATAAAAACATGATTTTAAACAGCGATTTCTCAAAATATATTAGATCTAGCAACACTGAAATATAATGAAAACGTACTCCACATTGGTTAACGGCATTTAGCGAGAAGGGCACATGACATTCATTCACGACATTTCTTACTTTTTCCACTCAACAGACATCACAACCTATGTACATAATAAGAATAAGATTTATTTAGCTAGCTCAATCTTAAATACTCTGCATTATTAACGAGATTCATTATTAATGACTTTAAATATACTGAACGGTGTTACCAGACCAATCGAACGAAATTGGTGTGGTAGTTTTGATTGAGCGACGGATGCCGTTCTATAAAACGTAAACTAATGAATTGATCGATGTCCGATCGACGTCGATTATACCGTTCTTAAGTCGGGTATAGATTGACATTGACTGATCCATTATAGGTACCATTGATCATTGCTTTGGTACTGAACACCTTTATATAATTTCTTGCTCTGTAGGTAATACTTACTTGAATACGCCATTACTTACAACTTGTAATTTATACGGTTCTGAAACGTTTCGCCAAAATTTTTTTGTCCCATGAACGTTTGACGGACAGAATGTTTCGCCCAATAGCCTTTTACCCACAGAACATTTGTCCCATAAACGTTACTCCGACAGAACGCTTTATTTTTTATTATCTTTTGCCATCAGTTCTTTGTTCTTCTGCTAATGTTAAATATAGCCTTAGCCCTTTACATGTAGGCAAGCAGTAAAATTTAGGTTATAAAAAATAAGGACTAAAACACTCAGTACTTTTACAACACTGGGTGGGGCGCCAGAGCCAAGTGCAAAGAGCTGATGGCAAAAGATTATGTTGGTCAAACATTGAAACATTCTGTTAGCGAAACATTCATGGGACGATCGTTTTGTGGGCGGAACGTTAATATGAAAACATTGTGTGTGTTGGTCAAACGTTTATCGGTCAAATGACTGTTGGCGAACCGTTACCCTTACAGAATCAATTTATACATGGACGCCTGCGTCTCCTTTTATACGGCTAGTGATAAAACGGTATGTAAAAAAATGCAGTTGTTATCATAGTCATTTTAAACCCGTGACTCTATGTATATAGTCCTTACTTGTGCACATTAGGCATAAACTCTTTGTGACTTAGTTAAAGCTTTGTAGCCACAGCGCTAAGAACACCGTTAACTAACTTGAAGTCATCATCAACCATTGGCAAAATCAAAAGAAAAATAGGCCTGTTCTAGACTTAATAGTAGTAATTATTTTTACATATCTGAAGTTCAAAACTTCATAAAAAACGTAGAAACTTTGCAACGTAACCATACTAATTCGATTGTAACACTAATTAACTACTTTATCTACACTAACTTCATAACACATGAAATAAATGACTATTTATTTGATTTATTTTAATTTATTTTATAATCTTCAAATAAAAAAATCAAAAGTAAACACATTTTGATAGGCTTTATAATGTTGATAGCTTTAAAGAAAATAACGGATTCTGGAGGTAAGACTAAAACAATACGCGTGGGCTGATGCAATTCAAAGGTTTTAAATTAGTTTTTAGTGAACAAATTTGGTGTTTATTTGTGCAGTGAAGTTCCACGAAGTGATCCTAATAATAATAATCGTTGAATTGTCCCGTTTTTAACACTGCTATTGTTTGTCGAGTGAGTTGTCACGTGACAACTTGTTTTGACCGAATAGTCTTAAAACCCGCGATTGCGCTTAGAGTAGTATCGGCAGAATCCGTAGATCGATTAAATGCAAAACACCAGCATTATATTGAGTGACTGTGACGGACTGACTTTGACTGTTGACTAACCACTTATTCTCAATAAGTTACTTGACATTGGCAAGATATCTTTGGGTAGAGATATTATAAAAAAAAGAGACTTAAAAAGTTAGGGTGTTGCATAATGATATTTTTGCACTTTTGTGCAACAGCAAAATTTCGAATGACAATATATGGACAAAGTTATCATCAATGGACAACATTTGAAAATTGCTAAGCTCTGAAACAAAAAATACCAATTCTTTGTTTACTTTTCCGCTGCTCGAATATATATTTATTAATTTTTTATATTGCTTATTTACTGAGAAAAAAATTAAAAACTAAAAAACGTAAGATGACGTCATCGGACGGCAGAATGTAAAATATTTCTTTGCTTAGCACATTATAGTTTTAAATTTACGAAATGCCAAACCCATGACATGTAACTGTCAAATAAAAAGACAACTTGTCAACGTTGAATGTATGAATGACATTGACAATGTTGAGACTAGTATTGTTTACCTTTGACAGTAGTACCTTTTTTTTATTAAAACAATGATACGCAAAGGAATATCGCTGTATTCAGCCGTCCGATGACGTCATTTGGCGCTTACGTCTATTTAGAATAAAAAGAATTTCAATAATTATTTTATGCATGAAAATGGACAAATTTTGAAAAAAGAAAAAATATGGGTCTTTTCATTTTATATCTATTTTCATATAAAAAAACAATATGGACATGTTAAAAATATGAAATGTTGTCCATTATGCTGCCAATGTGCGCGCGCAACAATAAAGCTATCTGTGGCCACAAATTATGATTGTTCGATTTTGTTTTGTGTAATTTATTTATTGGAATAGAAATGATTTATTTTATTTCAAGAGTACGAGAGTGAGAAAATACTAGAAACGTATTTCCAGGATTTGACTTCACCAGATATTTTAGCAAAAGAATCAAGAGTTAAAAATAGTCTTTCGTCTGCAAAATCTACTTGATAATCATCAGGTATGTGTACAAAACCATATTGTTGTGCTCCTATGATTTCTTACTTTGAAGATTAAAACGTGAATGTAGATAAAGTAGTGTATGAGACTGCACACAATCGGTATTAAAACACTCGCGAATACTATTAAAAAACTCGCCAAAGCTCGTTTTTAAAAACTCACTCGTGTTTTAATAACCTACAATAAATAAATATTTACGTGTCGCAATGTTCAAGCTTATGTAAAATAATTTATTAAAAAAGTAACAATTAATATGTCAATATTTATATAATAATCATTTGGTTTCAATTTCAATTTGTAAAAAAATGTCATTATAACTGCTAAATAAATAGGTACTCGATTACCTATGTAAATTTATAGTTCGCTAATAGTTACCAGAACAAAGAATCGAACGTAGTATCGATCGTATAACATTGCAAATTGAAACTGTGGCTGAATATTCCCTGTGACCGAGTACTGCCCGACTACACTATATGTATTTGTTTAATCAACCACAGTCTATGTGACATCTCCTACTGTAAACATACATAATTTCTACATAGAAAAATACCGGGTGGCGTAACTAGAGTGACTCTCATTTAACAAAAATATTTTTGTTGGCGATTTTATCAAATACTTAAGGATCCGAACCAGTCGACGATCCTGCAGTAGGGTTCGATCTCCCTCGAGTTACACCATCGATATATCCCGTACAATATACATATAGACAACATCCATACAACATTAAGTACATACACACGTACACCTGAGTAAATGAATCGTCAGCAGAGTGCTGCTCATGGAGCAACCGAGACAGTGACGATGCAACGCCCGAAGTAAAAGGTAGAATTTGTACGTCGATGATAGGGTATGTGTAATTAGTAACTGAATGCGGGTGGTGTAAGGTAGAAAAGATTTTGTACGCTAACGTTATGCCGCCTCCACACGTCGATCGAGGCACGGGGTGCCCGCCTCGCCGCGCTCAGCAGATGGTGTAGAGGGCGCCGCGCGCGCCGTCAGCTCAGGAGTGCACCGGCCTCGGCTGGCTCGTATCGTACGCGCGGATCACGTCCGCCTGCGACACGCTGCCGCCCTCCTCTTGAGAGAATGCGAACCCATCTGCACACCCACACACGCATATTTTGATACACGTCCAACAAATAAATATATTAGAAAAAGACAGTGAGCTTTGTGACTGATAATGTAAACAAATATTGCAATGAGTAAAAAAAGTCAAACGTGAGTAAACCAGCGTGTTGACAACGCCCTCTAAATGTGCTGAAGTGTGTATTTTTTCATTTGAATTAATCAGTGATAGTCTATTTATGTAGTAACAATCAATACCTGTGTCGTTCCTTTACTTTGCATCGGTTGGGGCGACTTGATAAAAGAAAGGTGTCGTCTAGTGAGCGTGTGTCTAGGACGCGACGCGTGCGGGTGTGGGTACTCACGCGACAGCTCGAGCTCCATGTGGGCGCGCGTGGCGGAGCGCCGGCTGAACACGCTGCGGACGTTCTGCAGCAGCCGCGCCGTCTCCGTGAGGCTGTCACAAGACCGCGGTGACAACACAACTATCGGACTGGGAGCAGAGGGAGCGTCTGCTCCCAATTCGGACAAAAGACACGTGACATTTCCAAGGTACCCTGTTAGTCATAAGAAGCGTGAGGTGGTGGGGGCAAGCGTGCGCAAGCGCAAGCCATGCGGCGTCAGGTACTTACACTGCGCGAGCCGCACGAGCGCGTGGCGCGCGTCCGCAGCTCTGCCAGGAACACACACCAACAACGGATTAGTTCACATCCACCCACACATGCCCAGTGCCCCACCAGTACCCGGTAGCAACCCACTCAACAGCGCCGGCGCGGCCATTCGCGCTTAGCCAATTGTTTTGTACCAGTGTACAAAGGTGTAACAAACGGACTACTATAAGCTCAGTTTCACCACTTGAGTCTTCTTTTACTCTTCTAATTTGGACGGCTTAGTGAAATGATAATTTTTACTATTTTTTATCGAAACATGTCGAGATCATTATTCAGATAGGCTGTCAAAATCTTATTTAGAAGCAGTAAAATCAGACTTGATATTATAAAAACATGCTAATTATTTGAAAGATCCTCTTCCTTTTTTTGAAGTCGGTTAAAAAATGTAAAATAGTTCGATAATATTAAAATCATTAGGCAATTAAGTTAAACAGCTCAAGACGGTGAAACGTGCCTTTAGTGACAAAGTTTTAGTTAATTTAGTGTTGGCGGAGTTTCCTACACCTCGTACGGAACTAAGCATTATTTTGGCATTACTGCTTACGACTACAGTACACAACTCGGTTTCAATTATAACTGTTTTTTATTAAATAGGAATGATCGTTACAAACAACAGCAATAAGGCTCTCTTACTGTTTATTTACAACGATATACAAGATCACAAGTCGACATAACGTAACTTGATGCATGGAATGTGACAACTTCATAATGTTTTCAAATACTACATAAATGCACCCGTGCCGTAGAAAATATACTGTTTATTTTCGTTGTTTTGTACAGATATAATTAATATTTCATCTTATTTTTCAAGCTATAGTTGCATTATACTTTTGTACTCGAACAATGGCCAAAAACCTAACGTTTTGAAATTTAATAAATGGTGGTTATAAAGAACAAACCATTTGTGAATAATCCTTTATATAATACTGTTACAAGGAGCTGCTGTTTTAGTGATATCTCATTAAGGGAAGTGAGCTACAGGGATGGACACTCATACATATACTTACACACATACAAACTCTCATACTAAACATTTTTTTATGAAAAAGATCAATATTATATTATTGCTACATAATAAATAAAACTCTGTAAGTAATCCAATGGTAATTGGTTTCCTTAGATATAAGCTTTGCTTAGTTTGGGTTCCCCTGGAAATGAATTGATTTTGAATATCTAAGCATTTGTAAACACATTTTAAGCTAGATTTGAAGTCCGTTCAATTCCAATTAATATATTTTTTTTTAATTTTCAATGTATTAAAAACAACAATAGCTTAGACCAAAAAAGCCTTTACTTTCATGCGAATAATAATTTTTTGCTATAATTATAACCATTTTTCAGCGAAGCTATTTTAGTGTGGCAGATGGTAATATCATTTTGAGTTAGAATAAACAGTATATTTCCCAGGCTCTGTTCTTTGTACATTTGAGGCGATGATCAACAAGTGTGTGACTGGTACAAGGCACTTCTAGCTACCGATACTTACAGGTAAACAATGTCAGAAAGGCGGCGAGCGTGCGCGCTCGAACGCTCCCGCGCACGCCCGCCAAATAACGAAAAGTGCTCACGAATAAAATGAGACGAAAATAGTAAAAAAATATTAAATCGACATTTGAAGTTACATATTTCTATTGAATTAGTAGGCACACACACCGTTAAAACCCGACCGTAAAATATATCAATCGTGAAAGCATTTACCTTCAATGGGCAAAATGTTAGTTAAATACAAATAATCGTTAACTTATAATAAAACAAAATTAATTAATTTAACTAGTATATTAATCAATCTAAAAACATTAACACACATATGTGTTAGCACTGGACTGCTTTGTTGCAATTTACTTTGTTAGATAAGTAGTGCTTGTGCTTTCTCACGTAAAAGCACTAAGATGAAGCCCGCGGAAATGTCTTTATTGCAAGCCAGTTTTAAGACTTACATGCATACTTCACGTGTCTCCCGTGTATAAGGCGACGGGTAGCCCTAACTAGCGACACCATTCGTTTTTTACTTATTAGCTACTAAACCTGATCTATTTTAAACCATTTAGGACAAACATGCACAAATGTTGGGTCCGTTTTTGTACGCGAAAAATTGATTACCGCCAAAAGCGACCACTTTTAGCGTGAATCAATTTTTCGCGTACAAATGTTGGCTCCGCATTTGTGCATGGTTATTCAATAAATAGGATAAGTGTTTGCCAAGAGGTTGTAACCCCGAAATCGTTTAAAATAGATCCGGTTTAGTAGCTAAATATTAAAATCGATTGGCGTCGCTAGTGTGGCCTACCCGTCACCTTAAATATAGCAAGACAGCAAATCATTTATTTGCCATGTATCATATTATAAAATATAGAGGCATAACTTCAAATGTCTTTTAAAAAGTGCAAGAGAAATTAACAATACAAATAGTAAAAAGTAAAAGCAAAACAAGGTTAGCTTGAGGTATCACACAACATAAGTAACTACAGATTCGTGTTCACACGTTTATTCTGAATGTTATTTACATCGTAGGAAGAACACTGCATTAAAACATTAATGTCACTCCACATTATGAAAACGAGATTCGTTTACGTCCACTTTTGACATAAATCTATAGAGTAATTTATAACATTCAAAACAATTTAGCATCAGACACTATCAAGTTTACAATATAAAAATATCATTCAGTATTTGATATAAGTTATAAACTTAAAGTTTACTTTATATTCATTGTATAAAAAATAGTCTAGCGCACATAAGTATTATTTGTCTGCAAACAAACAGTTGATAATCTAGACCGCATTGATTTATGTATTCAGGTGACTACTTATTAATATTCGTAAGTGCTGCAAGAAAAGTTTGAAGATTGTCTTTATTAAGTATAGAGTAAAATGTAACAACTCTGTTATATGTTATTCTCAATAAGGTTTTTGAATTCCTCTTATTTCAAAACCTCACAGAAAACCGGCGTGAAGCAGCACTGTATTGTGTTTCGCTGCGTGATCCAGAGGGGAAGGGGAGTTTAAAGGTTGGCAGCGCACATGTGACTCCACTGGTGTTGCGGGTGTCCATGGGCGGCGGCAATCGCTTACCATCAGGTGATCCGTCTGCTCGTCTGCCACCTGTCATAAAAAACAAGTTTAACATTAATTAGTGTATCAACTATAATATTAAAGTTGCTCCATGCTCCCTACTTTGAAATGAGTACTAAAATCGATATTTTGAGGAGGTCATGTAATAACCTCAATCGATATCTATTTAGTGACAATGATAGTCTACCCCTGTGACAGATTCCGTTTTACGCCAAAGTTATTTGCGAAAAAGTAGTCAACTTATTTTTTTGTACATAATCCCAAAAATATAAGCAAATCCTATTCATATTACTTGGACACCTTGCATAATACAATATTTTAATTCATTTTTGCCTAAATACCTTTCTAAATATTTCTACTTCAGACAACAAAACAAGGTTATGTAAACCGTCAACGTTACTGAATGAATGATTGAATGATTCAGGATGAATCATTTTTGACACTGCTCGACGGTAGTAAGTAGTCTTCGAGGGTTATTAATAAAAAAATAAGATGAATATTATACCGTAATAAACATGATCTGGCTAGTTTAGATTTAAAACCGGTGCAAAAAAGTATTTAGTCATAAGAGGGATAGTGTGTAGTAATTAATTGGTATTTTTAAGTTGAAGCTAATGAAAAATATCAAAACATAATTTCCTCTACACATCTAAATACACAAACCAACGCAATCCTATAGCGCAAACGACGGAATACTGAATACATAGCGCAGGTAGACGTAACATCTGAACTAGGTTCACTCCGTAGCAACACTACTTGAGACCCACTCTTAAACACTATCTGTAATCACTGCCACCATTCTCCATTGGGACGAGACAGCGTGAATTTAACAAAATAAATATTGAGGGCTTATACCTACATAGCATATCGTTAAACACTATGATATTTTTTATCAAAATGGCTGAAAACTAAAAACTAAACAAATTACTCTAGCAACAAATTTTGTCTTATGGTATTGAAAAGCATTCACTAAATAGATACAGGAATAAGAATGTCATTAAAAGTTAAATATTAATTATTTATGTAGGTAATTTAAGTTTTGTTGCGTAAGTATAAATAAGTAGAGGGATTTAAGTTATTTAACGATACGACACTGTATTATACAGTCATATGCCCACGCTACTCACAGCTTTATAATGTAGACTAAATGTAGCGTATTTTATACGCAACAGATAAATAAGACTTGAAACAGAGAAAGTATACAAACTAATTGAAAATTGGTCTATGGGCACATTTCAACTGTTCCATAAATAATTTTAATTTAGACCTCAATTGTAATTAATCCGATCCCATTGCACATGTAAATGTTTTCAATATCTTATGTTAATAGTAATCAATAAAACATGGAATGTTATAATAATATAATATTAAGTATTTTATACCAACATTTATAAATATTATAATAATTGTAAGATTATTTAAAGGTGGAATATCTTAATGGAAACTATTTAAAAATAGTCAACAGAGAGTTAAAAATTGGGACAATCAACAAATATGGAAACGTGAAATCTAGAAGACTCTAATACTGCCATGTTGTGCTACTAAAATCACCCATAGCGTACAAGGAAGGGTCGCGGGGTTACCAGCATAAACTTCATGGTGTCAATACTCTCCGGCTAAAATCACATTGGTATCAATTTTATGTTAATTTATATTAACAAACCCACCCTTTTTAATCTACGACTTACATACATAAATGCATCATCCATATTCAAAGGACTTCATTTCGTTACTTTAACTTTTTGTTATTTCGTAAACTTGAAACTCAGTTAAATTACACAGACAGATCGCCAAAAGTAAATTAATAATGCTAATAAATGAATAGAAGTTTGTAATTCAATATTTCTTTAAATATTTTAACGTCAAAAATGAATACTTATTTTTTGCCATGAGAACAAATTTTCTACCTGGCAACCCCATTTCACTAGCTATACACTCTGCACACGCATTTACCATTTGATGGCGATATCTCCGCGCCACGCGAACGGCGCGTAAGTCCAACTATGATAAAAATACATCGTAAGTACTAATAAAACAACCATACATATTATAATAAGTAAAGTCTTGGCAGAATGAACTGCCTCCGTGGTGTAGTGGCTAAGAGGATGTGTCCAGGGTCAAAATTAACCTATCGTCTCGTAGAGTGACTTCACTCCTATTGTACGCCATCTAGCGGAGTTTTCACGCCATCTAGGAGGCGATAGTATTCATTACCTTACACGGGGATTACTACAAATTTTTGGACCACCGAAAGTGAGCCACCCTGTATAAATAGGGCGCAGGCTTAAATCACCTGGGTTCACAGTACACTGTTGAATCCGTCACTTATGTATGTGGTCTTTATCATTAATTTTCGGTGTAAAAACAGTAAGTGCCGGAAAAGTTTCTCACCGTGGGAGAGTCACACTTAGGCATGAACTGGCTGGCTCGACCAGCGTAATACCATGGCCTCACAGAAAACCGGCGTGAGCAGAGTATGTGCTGTGTATCGCTGCGTGAGTGAGGTTACCGGCCGCCCAGTCCGGAGGAAAAGGAGGTTTAAAGGTTGGCAGCGTACTTGTGACTCCACTGGTGGTGTTGCGGGTGTCCATAGGTTACCAACCGGTGATTCGTTTGCCACATATCACTACACAGTACTTATAGTGCACTAGTGCAGTTTTTACTCCTTTTCGAGCCGACGTCTTAACTCAGCCCCGGGGTCTTTTTACTTTTCCAACTTTTGGCGCAATTACGAAAGTAGTTGTAAAGTTTCACATCGGCCCCTTTAGAGATTTTCATTTGCAAGAATGAATTTTTAAATTACAAATGAGTGGTTCGCGTAACATTTTCATCGTGTTCCATTTTCTCCTGTCAGTGGTATGACGGGAAAGACCGGGCAGGTTAACATTAAAAAGTTCTTGAATCAATTTGACCCAGGGTTCTAACAAGAGGTCCCGTAAAACCATCGCTGTAAAGCGTCTCGACACACTAGCCACTCCGCCACCGAGGCAGTCAAATCGAATTGTATAACCACGCGAAAGAATAGACTACCGTAAATTGTCTACAAAATATCATAAGAACATACGTTGTATTCGATTTACTGCCATAGTAAAATGAGAACAGTATCTGCACTATACATCTGACCTGTTTGAGGAACTTGGGAACGTCATAGATAAGAGAATTTTGTAATTTGTGACAATATTATGATGTAAAATATACTGGTGGTAGACGTCTTTATGAGTCTTTGTACTGTTCAATCGCGCCATCAACATCATTTTTACTGATTATAATGAAATTATGACAATAAATGAAAAATTGAACAAGGCTTTGCGATTTTTCAAGTTTGTTTTGCACACGCCATTAATCTTCTAGATGTATTAATCTTGATTGTGACGTGTGTGCATAATAAGCTTGAAAAATCACAAATCCGTTTTCATTCGGTTGTTGGCGCCACTAAACCGTAAACCGTAACCGTAAGCCCTTACTAAATACATACTTTGTGAATGTAAGTATTTATTTCTAATTAATGGCACAAGATTAAGACAATTAAGATGAATTTCTAGAACATAATGCTATCTTTTTAGAGCTAAGTATTTAAATTTATTGTGACTTTTTGTATCCATATTTTGCTATAGTCTAATACGTAACAACAATGGGTTGGTGACGCAAACATACTGTTCTTATTTTACTATTGCTGAAATAATAAAACCTAGTAGAAGACGACGGCCAATATCAAATGTGTAACATCCAATAATCTTAATATTTACAAGAATGTATTTTATAATAATAATTTAATACGAAGGAAGGAGGTAATATAATCAATAAATAGTATTGGGGCTAAGTTCCGTTCAGTCAACAGATGGCGCTGCTGAGAAGTAGATCTATGAAATGTTTTGTACTCTCTGTAACTTAAATCTTTTTTATAAAAATCGGTCTCTCTTATCATGAACCAGACCTATGTCTATTTTTGACATAATAAATATTATGGCACATTAAATTATATTCGCATATTAAATTAATTATTTTCATAGACCTTTATTCTCATTTAAGCTGTTATATTTACAAGATCTTTATAATTGCATCTATATCACATTTAATCAGTCATTTCTCGAATTCCTTATATTTACAGAGCAGTCGGGACTGATTATTCCATCGCCCACCCTTAAGGTACACTTCCGTGACCAGCGTCAGAAACGGCCCTTTTTCGTATAACATTGGAAGGATAAATAAATTTCACAAATTAGAAGACTAGTCCACAGATACTGACGCGAGTCAAAAAAGTCTACTCATAAGGTATTAATTGCATATCGCATATAAATTAATGTCACTACTATCTATGTCTTAGCAGTAGATTCTAGCTACTCGACGACAGTTACGCGTAGTAAGGTCTCGCTCGATACATTTGACAGTATACGATACATAAAATATTTTCAATTTTAGAAATCGACGTCTGCACGCAAATAAGTTACATGTGACTCGAAAACTAGTTCACGAACTACGTGCTAGCTCGAGAATATTCCAAGGCTCCAATAGTTTATAAGGCGGATCGGTATCGCGAGTTCAGTATCGAGCGTCAGGGTCAGATGTGACGAGCGATCGCTCACGCGACAGAGAAGTGTCAAATGATGTGGGAGTCGCGGCGGCGGACAGGCCGGGTGGGGCGCAGGCGGCGCGCGGAGCCGTTGGCGGAGCCCTGCAGCGCCACGGGCGAGGAGGGCGCGGCGGGCGCGGGCGCGGGGGGGACGGGGGCGACGGCGCGGCGGCGCCAGCGCAGCCCCACGGGCTCGCCGCGCTTGCTGCCCGCGACACACAACACGTCAACACTAGGCGGTAGCCACGCCCAGCGTGCCACATACACTCGTGCTAAGACGCCACCGAGGATCGTTTCATGACCAGGGACACGTGACACACAATGCGACAGGGAAATTGACGTGAGATGATAGAGAAGATTCGGTTTGAGGAGTTCGAGTCATATAAACTATGATATGTATGATAAACGAGCATCGTGAGACGTAAAATCATCAACGCTGAAATTTTTGCCATCTAAATCATTTTCGACAGTCAATTTTCACATTTTGTCACAGACCGTTACCAAACATTAAACACAGTACGATATAAGTTTACAAGGAATCTAAGGTTTTTTCATATACGATGGTTATATTTTAGACAGTGAGCAGGCAAACATTTCAGCGGTAAAGTGCGCACAATCATGCGGTCGCGCATCTCAACACGAGTCTATGGGGTGCGGTAGGGAGGGGGGCGATGCGAAGCCAACTCAGGGTAAAATACAATTTAAACTATATGTATACTTTGCGTGCACTCTATGTTTGTATGATTATGTGTGCTTTTGTCGAAATCTATTTAGTTGCTCAATTATTTGCTTATCCTTAATCAATACTTATAAATTTTTATTGCACAGTAAAAGCACAAATTATAAAAATACTTCAGTATATCTTCACATTGTACACATATAACTAAATAAATATCGACAAACATCGAAAGCAACGGTGAATAATATAGACGAAAATGTGTAATTTAATCAAAACCATAAAAAAAATTGTAGTCGACTGAAGATGATATAAAATACGGTCGATTGATATATACTACACACAATACTCACTACCATAATATACCTACATCATTTATATTTGCACTGATTTTATTTATACTAATCAATAAAGCTTTACCAAAAATATTTAAAGGTGTATAAACAATTTTCAGACTTATACAGTGTTCTCTAACTGGTATTAACATTGGCATCTAATTTTAAAAAATCATATAACTTAAAATGACTCTATATTTGTTCTTTTTTTAGTAAATTACATATAAAATATATACATATTTACATAGACATAACTATGCACTAAATTCAAAATTGTTATAAAAATGTTAGCCGTAGCCTACACAGCTCATTCCAAAATGATCCAACACAAACAGACGGCCATCCACACACGCACACACACCGCACAACACACAGTTAGCTTTCTACGTCATCCACGAGCACTACAAGTTATAGTTTAGTATCTGGATGTAGAATTTGGAAATGTTAGCGTGACGGAAGTTTTAAGTCATTTTGTTGGTATTTATCATAAAGCTGAGACCATAAGTACGTCCAAAGATTGTATTTATTACCACTTCTTATTCATATTCATCACTGATTTTGATAACAAGTAATAATGATTGCAATCAATCTAAAATATCAAATTTTATTGAATTATCTAATGAGTACTTACATTCTATCAATTTCAGAGTATATTTTCTGAAGTACAAGTTAATAAGTGTTACACAAATAAATATGTTAACTTCCGATATAATTGATAAAGTCGTACGTATGATCACAGCTACACACTCATCTAAGGCCCGCACACGAGCCGAGTCGTTCGGCGTGAAAATGGCCAAGCTTGGAGGTGCCGCGGTCTCGTGTGCTCACGCCCTTACTCATCATGAAGTTAACGCAAGAAATATGAAATACCTTTATTGATTCTTAGTAACACCACCAATATGACCACAACCTTTCTAATAGAAATAATTTTATTAATTATCAGATCAAGATCATGGATATAAATGTTGCTTTACGAATGATGATGTTACATAACAATGTCTGAATATTCAACTAGTCATATAAATCATCTTCCTTCTTGCCGTTATAATAGCAACACAATGCTATTTGGTAGTTTATATGAAATTCTGGATTGATATACTTTTATGGGCTATTAGAAATTGACTAACATCGTATTTATTAAGAAGTATTTATGTTTAAACATTTAGTCAATTTCTAAATCTCTGCTAACGGAGGTTGAACCAAGAAATAGCTTTTTGTTTGTTCTTCATATAAATTTAGTAACAATTAAATATTGTGTTTTTAAAATTTTTGCATTGCATTATACCTTAATTAACAATTAAATATTAAACTATATTAAAGTTCAAATTTTGAGTTTAAAATATTCTTATGATTTATCATTATTCATTTAATATTTATTATCTAGTAGATTAAGTTAAGAGCTTTAGAAAGGCTTATCTCTATAAACTCAATGATGTCGTAAGGTCCAAAGTTCAAAGGGCGAACGCGACAGCCGGCTGTCATGCATGGGTCGAAAGTCACGTGGTCGCGGTAACGGTTTCGGTGTCACTTCAATCCATTTATGTCAACTGCAGATTCTTGGCTCAATACCTCCTAGTGTGTGTGGGATGACGCGAGAGGCGCCTGCGAATGCGGAGTGCGGGGGATACTCACGAGTGTCTCGGCTGCGCGAGGAGCGCGGCGGGGTCGCGTTGCTTTATCTCGCTCTCGCGCACGGCCTCTGTCATCGTTTTGAACGCTGAGTTGTGGATGCTGTGGAAACATTATTTAATAAATTAGAGAAAGTGCTATTTGGTTGGCCCTATCACAGTGCGAGGCCATATACATTCAACGTCGGTGGACCTGCTATGAATAAAGATTATTTACATTTTCATAAACCCGTTGTTTTAGGTGAGCGACGCGACTAATTCGACCAATACTTTACGACTTTAGTCATCCAAAAGAAACAAGTGCGGCAAAGAATGAGAACTGTCGCGTGTGAAAAATCCGCTAGAGGGCGTACTATCGAACTGATGATGTTGATCTGCAATTTGATTGGCTATTTTTAAACATGGTTTGCCAAAATGTCAATATGACGTACGAAACAACCAATGCTGTTGAAGTTGGACCTCGGTCCAAAAGTTGCGATAACCTCCTTTCGCGGTATATAGAGACAAGGAAGTTCATAATGTAGGAAAGTAATCAAAGAACCTAGGATTATGATGTCTCTACGAGATTATATTGTTTTAAACTTTCATGGTCACTAACATTAGAATAGTTACTCCGTGACCATGGCGCTTGCAACAGTTCCGAAATATCGGAAACACAAAAATAAGGTATATGGTAGAAATCTAGCAAATAACTATTCTCTACGAGATTGATTGAAAGTCGGACAAAAAACGAGTTATGTCTTTTTTTTTGGCAATAGGGGGGTTTGGGCACAATTGCGCCTGATGGAAAACGACGATGAGGTCTAGGATGATACTCGTTTATCTAAAAGATGTTCACTCTATTTGCCTTAAATATCCTTGTTCTCTTGGTCGCGTTCCGTCACAGACTAACGAAGTTCATTCATCCAACCAGAGGGCCTATTCTCGAGCACTCGACGTTGAAGTAGAGTGAGAGATTTGTATGGACGAATGTATGAAATCTCTAAATTCGAATTCAATCCCGAGCGCACGAGAATTGCCCCCCCCCCCAAGTTTGTGGTGGCCAACAACAGGTAAATGGGCGGCAGTAATTGCTTACAATCAGGTTCCCTATTTTAGCATCGCCTCGCGATGACACGTTGATCGTTCACCTATGACACTGGTTTAGAACCAGGGGTTCATAGACACACATGAATTTATGGGGGCTCCTTATGTGACAGTTACACTAGGACTGTCTTTAAGATTAAAATACGTACATAACCAAATATACGTCAAAACACTTCAGATGCTGATGGTTTAGGAAACTGTACGCTACGGAATGGATATGATAGGAATAGGAAACATACGGATAACATAAAAGTCAGCATGAGTCTGTTTTACCTCGTCTCTGCTCTAAATAAATGATTGCCTTAGGGTGTTACCAGACCAATCGATCGTCAATCGATGGTAGAAAGGATAAGTCGATGTCCATAGCTACCAGACCAGTCGAACGATGGAAACATCGATTGGTTAGCCAAACGGTATCCGTCGATCAGTTACAGGTACCAGACCAGTCGAACGATGGAAACATCGATTGGTTAGCCGAACGGTATCCGTCGATCAATTACAGCTACCAGACCAGTTGAAAGACGTCGACCGATGGAATCAATCGATTGGTTAGCCGAACGGTATCCGTCGATCAATTATAAGAACCAGACCAGTCGACCGATCATCGATCAAACGACGATTGATCGATTGGTGACACCCTTAACCTGTACTATATAAGTGCTCACATTTCATAAATGGTATGTTTATTTAACTAATCTATGCACTCTATTTACTTTTAAGGATACGCATAAAGACGTTATTATATCCTAAAAAATCTTTATGCTATTCTCAAAACTACAGGAACTCTTAGCTAAACTATTGAACGATACTAATTAATTACGTGAATTACCTACTATTAAAACATTGTAGAAGACCACGCTATAATGGTTGACAATATTTATTTTTGATTTATTGTGCACTATCCAACACATACATACGTAGGTATGTATCAATATGACTTAAAGTTGTGGAGGCCTGGCGACGATTGAGGCTGCGGCGGCGAGGGCGACGGGGGCGACGCGGGCGGGGACGTCACGGGCAGCAACGGCATGTCGCCTTCGCTAGCCACACGTGTCACGGGCGGCGAAGGAGATCGGATCAGCGGGGGCGACTCGTTCGACGGTCTGTGAGAGCTTGTCGACGCAGGCGAGGGTGGGCGCTGCGGCGGCGCGGGCTCCTCGGTCGGCGGGAGCGACTCGGAGGGCGGCGGCGGCGGGGGCGCGGCGCGCGCAGCGGGCGGGGGGTAGCCGAACGGCGCCCACCTGTGCCACGACCACCGGGCCGCGTCTACGCCCCACTTGCGTCGCCGGC
This sequence comes from Marasmia exigua, assembly GCA_019059595.1. Classification (NCBI taxonomy): domain Eukaryota; kingdom Metazoa; phylum Arthropoda; class Insecta; order Lepidoptera; family Crambidae; genus Marasmia; species Marasmia exigua. The sequence goes on along the minus strand of CM032465.1, from coordinate 5,278,571 downwards.
TGCGCCATGGTCTAGCTAGCGTGATCACACAACTCGATGTAATCTGTCCGCCGTATCTCTTATTCTAAACTGCCATATATATCCCTATATTCAGGGGGTCTAATTTCAAGTTACCACGTACGATCGTTCGATCGAGCCGACAGTCAATCAATTGTAGTTTAGTTTGGCAATTTGAAATACCATCGTATGGGACACTTTCGTACGGATCCGACCATAGACTCTCGTGAATGAATGATATCCGCGATGATAGTGTCGCCGAAAGACCCACATCAAATAAAACCAATTGAATTGATTTTATTTATAATTAACAATAAATTTTTTAAAGAATAAAAGATATTTCACTTTTTAAATTAAAGGACTATTGTTTAATGTGTTTGAAAGAAAGATTTTACATAATAAAAACATTAAAATGTTAAAATATTTTTAAAAATCTGACAGCTTGCTATTTTTCTACATCATAGCCCATATAGTTATCTGTGGCCATCTGTGAAACATTAGAAAAAAACTTGTAAATTATTGACTTAAGTATGTACCTCAAAGAGTAGTATTATATAATGTACCTATCACGTACGATAAATATGAAATCTCAATACATATTTAAAATATTGTAAAATTGTTTGAAAGCGTATGTACATTAGTTTATTATGCTTATTTACAAGTTCTATAGTTATCTAAAGACTCTACTTTCTTAAGTAAAATCATGTATAAGTTAGGTTAGTCGCATAATCCTACCTAAATAAGTTTATTTGTTATTAATTACTATTCCAACTACTCTGCCGGGGACCACTCGGCCACGGAGTAGAATAGGCCATCCTCACTCTTACCGAGGTGTCGTAAAAGGTGACTAAGGTATAGCTGCTGGCATGATCATCAGCACCCAGACAAGGAAAACTCTGCATTTATATCAAAACCCTCGCCAACCCGACTGCCAAGCGAGGTGAGTAAGGCAATTACACCTCATGTGATTGAGGAAGGCCCGTGCCCCAGCAGTGGGGACTTAAATGGGCTGATGATGACTATTCCAATTTACACTTTAGAAAGGACAACTTTGTAACATCATTTCTATAATTTAACCATTTGTAATGAAATATTTCAGTAAACAAGACATCAAAGTTCTCCATTGGACCAAACTGTAATAGAAAGCTGAGCTAGAATGACTGTGAGAGGAGAATGAGTTGAACCAAGTGAACATCTCACCGGAGGTAATCAATTAACAAAAAGTTATTTAACTATATCTGTGCTATAACTAATTTCCTTACTGAAAGCAAAAACATTAAGATAAAGATAATATAATTGTTTGAAACATGTATACAAAAGTGTAATCCTTATAATTAAATATTTCACAACATCACATACATTGATCTGACTCCGAGATAGGTAGCTCAAGCACCTGTGTTACGGATATCAGAATCAACAGTGGGATTACAAATATATGCATATAATACTTTTCTTTTATAAGTACATACTAATAATACATAGAAAACACCCAGACCAATACAAACAGACATGTTCATGCACACAAATGTTTTTACTGTGCGGGGATCGAACCCGCAACCCTTGGAACAAAGGCAGCGTTCACTACCATTCCAAATGGGTTGTCAAATCCTTGCAGTGTTATTCTTGGTCGGTGGTCCAGAACCATGACTTTGGAGCCCAGTGTACTCATGAGCCTTGATCGAGGATTTGGCAAGACTGGCAATTACAATGAAGGGACTGCCGTACGACCTTTGCCACGGAGGAACCACACCAAATGGATGATGGTGACATGTTTCCAAAACTTATCTCAGTTATGTGCATATTTCTTCAATTTACACATTGTGGAACTAATCATTTATGTGTATTATTTCTCTTTCTGTTACATTATTACCATACCAATCTAAAACTCCTTTATTCTTGCAGAATGTCTACCAGCCTTGCACAGGACTCCGCTAGAAAAAATATACCCAGTTCCAGTCTTCCGGGCTTCGTTGCTTATTTGCTAAAACTAGTCTAGGACAACCTGTGAGAAGTACGATTTGCTTCAGTAGTCATTTATTATGTAAATAGTTAATGGTTTTTAATCAATACTAGTATCACAATATGTGTGTAGAATTATAATGGCCTTGTTATTTATATGAGACTTTATTGCGCAGACACGAAATACAATGTAAAAAGTATACATAGTTTCTCCTTAAAATAGGATAACATTTATTTTATTTTTTATTACTTATTTTAATAAATGATTCAATTATGATGTTGTTTTTATTTTCATTTTCCTCAAATCCTGCCCACTTGAACTTTCACTTTACATTTGAATGTATGTTAATCGCAGTGAGTGTTAATTCGGCATTGGAACAATAGGAGTGTATGATGCCTTAGATCCAAGGGTTGCAGGGTTCGATCCCCGCACAGTACAAACATTGCGTGCATGAACATGACTATTTGTACAGGTCTAGGCGTTTTCTATGTATTATAAACACATACTTATAATACATAGAAAACACACATTAACAATAACAAGTATTATATGTATATATTTGTAATCCCACTGTATTGATTCTGATATCTGTAACACAGGTGCTCGAGTGTAGTGAAATATTTATTTATTTATTTGCCAGCAATGAAGGCTCCGGACTGAATACATCACAACATAGAAAAAAAAAAAAAAAAAAAAAATTGTGCGGTCAACATCAATTTGTCGTTTAATTTATAAAAAGCACAAACTAAGTAGAAGATTAAAAAGTTTAGGTAAATCGTGTTATTTACTTGTGGGATGTATAAAATCCTGTTAAAAATCATCTAATACATATGTGAAAGTGTTATCTCAGTAAATAGTGCCGTTATTATTGTTAAAACAACAATAAGTTCAATCTTACTAACATTACTTAATTAACTAAGAAAGCTTTTTTATACGGTGCTGCATGTAATATACGGTGACGGATACAAAAAACGATGGTTGTGGTTAACAAATTAACAATGAATGTATCGAAATTTTGTCTAAATGTTTGAATCGCATCATCTCATGGCCGTTTTTTATTCAAATTAGAAGACAACAAACAAACGTCAAACACCAGACTAGGTACCATAAACAATTTCGAAGCTTCGACCATAGACATTAAACAGCGCCACCTACTCAAGATAGTTTGAACTGTTTTTCGTTCCTTGCTACGCCTGCAGCATAGACAATATAACAGCGCCACCTCCTGAAGATTTTTTACGTACTTCCGTGCTACTGACTATTTGCTATTTTTTTTTTCTGTGTAAACCGAGCTACTTCCGACTACTTGTCCCTGGTGGCCTATGTACCCCCTGAGCTACTCCAAACAGTTTGTTCCTGTTAATCCGTGCTTATCCAGATTCTATGCATGAACAATTTAATTTTCGCTACACCCCATCTCGCTTCACCCCTGCATGTAAATCTCAACCTTACCTGTGGATCTTCGCGTGAACGAGCGTGAAATTTGGAAACAGCTGTACTCCCTGCATGTCAACATCTTGTAATCTTACCGCAAGATGGCGTTTACTTGTAAAGAATGCAGAAAGCCAATTAACAACAAACAACTATTATCATGCTGTATCTGTAGTTACCACTACCACCTGGACTGCACAAACATCTCCTTCCCACGCTTTCGCATTATGACTGCAGATAATAAAAAATCTTACAAATGCGACAGCTGCAGAAATAAACACCAAGACAACATCCCTAGAAACAACAACACGCCAGTTAAGTCCTCATCAACTACATTACCAATGAATCAGTCATCATCTGAGTCGGAGGAGGAGGATACTACAGTCATAAAAAACATCTACAATAAGTACAAAATAAACATCCCGACAAACAATTCATTCGAAGAACTTACCGAAGAAAACGAAAACTATCTATCGATATCATCTGCGTCTACACCTATAGGAGATACATTAAGAGATTTTTCGCATTCACGTTCAAATCTGCCATATATAGAAGTACTAAGAGAACAGGTAAAAAAACTGGAGAAGAAACTCGGAACTGCTGAAAATGAGATTAAAGACTTGGTACTAGAAAATCATTACTTAAAGAAACAAATAATTAAATGGGAAAATTCTGACAAGGACAAACCTGATCATTCAAACACGGATGGATCTGAATACCAGCAACAAGGAATAGAACTAAAAAGACGCGGTTCGAATGATTCTGTTACATCGATTACAATACAAGAAAATATCGAAAACTCTCGCAACGTATCAACCGAGAGTATTATTCTCCAAAAAATCAAGAAGATACCAACCAAACCGCTCAAAGAATTACCTGCACGTCTACCACCTACTTTACCCACGACCACCAGTGGACACGAAAATAAATCTAAAAAAATCTATATTCTTGGAGATGAGCAAGTAAGAGGACTATCAGCTGCGTTATTAAACTCAAGACTAAATAAATGGAATGATGTTTATAAAACCTCCTCATTCGTCATGCCCGGGGCTACCAGTACTGTACTACTAGCTCAATGCGACCAACTCTCAAAAACAATCTCTCCAGATGACATAGTTATTTTAGGATTTGGAAGCAATGACCAAGATATAAATACTCTACATTCAAATATATGTATAGCAGTAAGCAAATTAAATAAAGCGAAAATTTTCATTGCACCAATACATAAAAATGTACACTTAAACGAAAAAACACTAAATTACTATATGAAGCTATGGACGAAACATTTTGAAAATTGTGAAGTAATAAACATTAATTCATTTAATATAAAACGTGTTAATCTTTATTTAACATATATCTGTAAAAAAATTAATCTATGCATAGACTACACTGAATACGAGTCCGATTTTCTTTCCTTTAGCCGCATTCGGAAACATAACACAAAAACATCTTTTCATAGACCTCAAGTCCATAACACACCAATAATAAACTCAGTTCTTCCCAAAAAAGGAACCATTCCTTATTACTTCCAGATTAAAACTAATAATCCTAAAAAAGAATGTCCATGTCTCAACAATAATCTAAATACATCTCTACCTCAGCAATCAAATTCAATATCTAAACAACACCAATATAACAGTAATAAAACATTTTTTCGATCCCCACGAAAGTAACATTTTTACAGTGCTTCACCAAAATATACAAGGATTGCGAAGTAAAACTGAGCTATTGGAAATTACTCTTACAGAACTTAAAAAAAACACTTATCCTGACGCGTTATGTTTTACAGAAACTTTTATTAAAAATGGAGATGAAGAGAGTGTAAATATGAATAATTACGTACTAGCTTCTTTTTATTCAAGGCAAAATAAAAGAGGGGGCTCGTGCATTTTTATCAGAAAAGGACTTGTACATAAAAAAATAACTTGTTTTGACGATTTCGCTTTGTTACACCACTTTGAATGCTGTGCAGTTAACCTTAATTCAAATAATATCATTATTATCTGTGTTTATCGTATTCCGTCAAAATCTCAAAAAGATGTAAACTACTTTCTTGAAAAATTAGATTCAGTTTTACATAAATGTCTTCAAAAATATCCGAATAAGAAAATAATAATCACTGGGGATTTCAACATAAACATGATGGAAACTGTAGGGTTCACTAATTTAGTAATAAAACCACAATTATATATATCCAGGCACACGCTCTCGCTGGCGTTCGGTGACAAGTGACCGGACCGGGTGAGCGAGTGAAGGATTGCTCCCACCGGTCATCGTACAAGCGAGCGCGCGGCATTTATTTAACTTTCATAGACATTACATCTACCTTTTACAAAAAAGAAAAGAAAACAATTAGCATCAATCTAAAACATAAAGATATCAATCACATGTAGGTAACCTAACATTAATAATACCAGCTGATCAAGCAGCAAAATAAGTTTGACAATCATTATTCTATTTATGGCATTTCAATCATTATTAAGTAACGAAATTATATTTATAAAATTTTTATGGTAACTGAAATTGAATATTATTAATTATTATCCTCATTGCTACTATCAGGCTCATTTACATCATTCTCATTATCACAAACTTTCCATGTTCCTTCTACCTTCTTCAAATGCACTACGTTTCTACGTAGTCTTTGCCCTGATTCATCATTCTCTACTTCAATATCATTACCATTTTCTGGACAACCGTATGTGTAGCATCATTAAAAACGGATGACAATTTATTTTCTCTAATCATGTTCTTCACGTAAACTTGGTCCCCGATCTCAAGATTAGCTTCTGCAGCATGACGTCTCCGGTCAGCATACTCTTTCCCTTTGGCTTTCATCATGGTGTCTTTATCTCTTGTTTCCAGATCTGTTGTATGTTCTACATCCACCACAGAGGGCAGCTTGTCTCTAAGTTGTCGTCCATAAAAGAGCTCAGCCGGAGATTTACCTGTGGTGCAATGAGGTGTACTATTGTACATGGTTAAATATTTAAGCATATCGTCTTGCCAAGACGTTTTTTGAGTCTGACTTATTTTTAGTCGTTTTAATATGTCACGGTTCTGTCTTTCGACTTCACCGTTTTGCTGTGGCCAATAGGGTATACTGTGAAATATCCGAATACCATATTCTTGGCAAAAACTACAAAATTCACCGCTAGTGAACTGCCTACCGTTGTCAGCTGTGATGCTAACTGGTGTACCTAGCCGAGAGAATATCTCCTTTAGCAACCCGATTGTTTGTCTCGCGTCTATAACTTTGGTGATTTTAATTTCCTTGTATCGACTATAGTAATCTACTATAACGAGAAGATAGTGTCCACTCGGCAATGGCCCCAGGTAGTCTATGGCTACATCAATCCATGGTTGTGTTGGCAACTCTCTTCTGCGCATAGGATTTGGAGGGTTTGGAGCAGAGACCAGAGTGCAACCCTTACAAGACCGAACATAACGTTCAGCATCGCTGTCAATTTTAGGCCACCATACCTTGGAACGTAACCGAGTTTTCATAGCTACGATGCCAGGATGGCCTTCATGTGCAGCTGCTAGTACTCTTGATCTTAAATTAGAAGGAATTACGATTTTGTTTCCACGCAAAAGTATGTTATCTTGAAAACATAATTCATGTTCAAAAATCTTGTAATTTTTTACACTCTGGTCCCAACTACTGCTGTACACACCGGTTTTTACTAATTTCAATTCGCTATCTGCGTCCGATGACTGTTTCAATTCGTTTAATGTTATTGCTGTAGGGCAAGTATGACTAACCACTAAATTAATATAATTATCGTCATCGAAAGATCGCGGTGTCATAGTACCGGAACTGAGTCTTGACAAGGGATCAGCAATATTGTGTTTCCCTGGCTTGTAAACAATTTTAAAATTGTATGATTGGAGGCGCAAGACCCAACGCTCTATCCTCGCGCATGGCTTGGAATTCGGCCCAAATATCACTTCCAAAGGTTTATGATCGCTGACGAGCTCAAAACTGTCCTTACCGAAGAGATATTTGTCGAAATGTTCCACCGCCCAAACCAATGCAAGAGCCTCCTTCTCGGTTTGACAGTAGCGTTTTTCGCGATCTGTGAGGCTTTTATTACCGTAGGCAATGATTCGGGGCCCGGCGTCACCGTGCTGGACTAAGACAGCTCCCAAACCAACTGGACTAGCGTCCGCAAAAACTTGTGTCCTATCATTAGGGTCGTAGTATCCTAAGGTTTGAATATCGGTCATGGCACGTTTTAGCATTTTGAAGGCTTGGGACTGCTTATCTTGCCAATGTGATGAAATATCAGCACCTTTAGGCAATTTAAGTTTTAATAGTTCGCGTAATGGTTCGGTCAATGTCGCCAAATTGGGAATCCATTTCCCTACGTAGTTCACGAGTCCTAAAAAACTCTGGACTTCCTCCAATACGGAGGGCTCCCTAAATGTCTCAATAGATTTCACATATTTATCTAAGGGCTTGACCCCAATTTCCGACAATTCATGCCCAAGGAAATGAACCAGTCTTACTTTATACGCACATTTTTCTTCGTTGAGGAGGACGTTATTATCTTTTAGGACTTGCAATACTTTCTTAAGCCTTGCATCATGTTCAGCTTCATTGCTCCCAAATACGACAATATCATCAATAAAATTTACCGCTCCCTGGCAGGGCAACAAAACCATTTCTAAGGTTTTTTGGAAACATTCAGGAGCACATGAGATACCGAACATGAGGCGTTTGTACCTATATAGTCCGCGGCTACAGATGAATGTTGTAATAGGCCTGCTACCTTCGCTGATCTCTAGCTGATGGAAAGCGTTTTTGATATCTAATTTGGAGAACACTTTGGCGTTCCTAAATTGGGGAAGCAATTGTTCCATAGTCGGCAACGGGTGTTTCTCGCGGATGATTGCCTGATTTGCCTGTCTCATGTCCACGCAAATTCGTATGTCGCCATCACCCTTAAGTACGGGCACCAAAGGAGATATCCAGTCGGACGGGCCATTGACCTGCTCAATGATGTCTAAATCGAAGTAATTCCTGAATCTTGTTGTTGATTTTGGTCTCAAGGGGTATCGGTACTCTCCGACATGGTTGAGAAACTGGTTTAATTGTTTCATCAATAGGAATGTGAATCTTGACATCTCTAAATTTCGGAAATGCCCGATGCTCGATAGAATTTATTAGTAAACCTACCTTCAAAACTCCCAGTTTAATAGCGCTGTCTTTGCCAAGTAAATTCCTTGTCCCATTTTTAATGACATAAAAGGTTGCTGTGTCTTTTAACGATCTATCTCCAAGAGTAATTGTAGCTTCAAATGACCCTAATACTTCCAGAGAGTTACTGCTTCCATAGGCCATAAATTTTCTATTAGGATTTTTATCCTGGTTGGTGACACGAATACCACAGCGTTTAAGGTTTTCCCAAGTAACATCGCTAATGATATTGCACTTACTTCCCGAGTCGATTATCATGTCGATGTCTATGCCTCCAACTGAACATTTGACATTGTCATCACCATCTAAATGAAAGATGTAATCGATTTCTTCAGGTTTGAATTTTTTCGGAATAGTATCAACTTTCGGTGAGGGGTTATTATTTGCCGTAGGTTTGCGTTTCTTAGGTGCAGTTCTGCAATATCTTCGAAAATGCCCTAGGTAGCCACATTTTAGACATTTTTGGTTACGAGCACGACAAACCTTATCATTACTGGAATGGTTTCCACCACAGCGACTACATAGATTGAAGCGAGTTTTGGGTGTTGTCTCCACTCTATTTATCAACTGTCCCTTATTAGCCAGATCAAAATCATTTAATTGCCTCTTAACTGCTTCCAAGGCATTGGCTTCTGAAATTATCCTATCTAACGTAGCGTCATCTCCCAGAGTTAAGATCTTTTTCCGCAACTCCACTGACTCACATTTCTCCGTAATTTGGTCAATCAAATGCTCATCAGCATTTGAAAACTTACACTTAACGCTTTGTTGTCTAAGCCTGACTAGGAATTTTTCAAACTTCTCCGCAGGCTCTTGTTTAACCAGCCTAAACAAATGCCGCTCGTAGACTCGGCTTTGTTTTGGAGAAAAGTATTCGTCTAGTTTGCTAACTGCTGTATTGAATACATCGCTTTCCGCCTCAGCAACATCGATGTGGGCGCCCGGTATATTATAATATATTTCTTGTAAGAGCTAATCCGCCCATATGTAAAAGCGTTGCTCTTTTCGCCTCCGGCGTAGTTACGCTCGCTGCAGTTAAATATAATCCAAGGGCTCTTTTCCATTTTTCCCATCTCAAACCCATGGATGCTGGGTCACCTTCGCAGTCTAGTGACTCTAATGGGGGTAGTTGTGACATAATTTCGGTTACCTGTAATCAATGATTTGATATTTAAGGTACCGTTTAACTCTTGTCAAACACCTCATCATGGTTTATTGTAGGTACCGTTCAGCTTCGCTGAACTACCTCTTGCATCATCATGTTAGGTACCGTTTAGTTTCACTAAACTACCTCTTGCATCATAGTATTAGGTACCGTTTAGTTATACTAAACTACCTCTTGCGTCAACTTATTAGGTAGGTACCGTTTAATTTTATTAAACTACCTTTTGCGCCATCACATTTAGTAGGTACCGTTTAGTTTAGTTTCACTAAACTACCTCTTACGCCATCGTATTTTTTTTTTATTTTTTTATTTTTTTTTAGGTACCGTTAATATCTCTAACTACCTCTTGCACCATCGTATAGGTACCGTTTAGTTTTACTAAACTACCTCTTGGTCGAAATCCCTTCCGACGATAAATCGATTTGGTGCTTAATTAGGTCTTTCCCACCGACACAAACCATCGCGACGGTAAGTGGTATTACATACATACAATGCGTCAATCAAGTCTTGAAAATAAATGGTGGCGCCACTGTCGCTGACTTATGAAATACCATGGTTACCCCCCAAGGTTTTTTTTTATAATTTTCTTGACGCACTACAGCATGGTTATAATACAGCTGTTTGTCAACATTCGTTCCACGACTTCTTTGACGCACTGTAGGTACTTACCGTGCATTTTACAATAATGTTGTATGTATGTACTAAATATATTGTACACTTTATTTATTAGGTACCAATTGACGTAATAAGACCAGTAATTATTATTTCTCAGATATTCAAATCATCGATAAGTGCTTCAAATTGCGTTTCTCGTTTCCGCAACTTTTCGTGAAGTAATAACCTCTGTGCCCTATTAATTAGAGTAAAACACGACGAAAACAACTTCTAGCGTAATAAATTATATAACTTAAGGTCAACCCACATGAATTTAGCAATATTTTTGTTATAAAAGTTAACTTTGACAGCAACAAGTAACAACAACCACTGGTCACATTTTGACAATTTACCTCTTGTTTTGACAGAAATTAGTTATTTCCTTTTGTGTTTGTACTTGCCCCGAGTAAGTTAATCCACTGGCAGGATCGCCACTTGTAGGGTTCACTAATTTAGTAATAAAACCACAATTATATATATCCAGGCACACGCTCTCGCTGGCGTTCGGTGACAAGTGACCGGACCGGGTGAGCGAGTGAAGGATTGCTCCCACCGGTCATCGTACAAGCGAGCGCGCGGCATTTATTTAACTTTCATAGACATTACAGAAACTTCAAAAATCTCTTCAAATTTATTAGATATAATTAACAAATATAACCTTTATCTGCATATAAAACAGCCAACTAGAAAAAATACTTGTCTTGACTTGATCATTAGCAATATGAGCTATGCAACAGGGTCTGTTCTCCCACTAATGTTATAGGACCATGACACTGCTCAGGTACTTAAATTTAAAATAGATCTTTTAAAAGAGATCCCTAATTCTGTGTATGCATTTAAACGGAGCTACTCAAACGAAAATATTGAATTATTTAAAAAACATTTACAATCACTATCTTTTTCTGAAGTTTATTCACATTCTAACTTTAATGATGCTTTTAACGAGTTTTATGATTTGTTTTGTCTCCTTTACAATCTTTGTTTCCCAATAATTAGAGTAAAGGCAAACCATATTTTAAAATGCTTAACATTTTACCTCTCCCTTGTTTGTATATACTCGAGGTAGGTCTATTCGTTTCACAAAATAAACATTTATTCATTACTGCAAAACAGCATACACACAGAAATGTTAGACACAATAACAATTTAATAATTAATATCGCACCAAACACAAGTCGCTGCATAAATAACTGCTATATGATGAGTATAAAAATATACAATAAAATACCTGATCACATTAAGTTACTTCCTATACATAAATTTAAATCGTCTTTACGTGATCTGCTAATAAAAAATACTTTTTATTCGGTCAGTGATTTTTTAAAATGTAAGTTATAGCGAGCTTACCTACTTATCTATGCATAGATTAAGTTCATTGATTTTAGATTCCTTCTTAATTTGTAATTATTCTGGAATAAGTCCACCTAATTATTTAAATTTAAAACATTTTATATATGTGTGTGCTTCTGTTTGTAACTCACACGATGTTAGTTTACCCAAGTGTTATGCTTAAAAAATGTATTTTTTATATTATTTTCCCATTTTTTATCTCTGTAGTGTAAGGTCCTACAAATAGGTCTTACCACAGAGAACTTCGAATGCTCTTACAACTTGAAATATTTGCATGCTACAATTTAATGGCTAAATAGGTTTAAGCAACATGTAAATTTACAACATCTACATTCTATGTAACCACCCTATTTATTGGCAAATAAAGTATTTTGTATTTTGTAACTAATGGTATGGGTGTTTTCTATTAAGTACTTATGTAAATATTTGTAATCCCACTGTATTGATTCTGATATCTGTAACAAAGATGCTTCAGTTACCTATCTCGGAGTCGAGTCGGATCAATGTATGTGATGTGAAATATTTATTTATTTATTTACCAGCAATGAAGGCTCCGGACTGAATATATCACAACTCATGGTATGTGTGTTTCCTATGTAATAAGTAGGTACTTATGTAAATATCTTAGAGTCAGATCAATGTATGAGATGTGAAATATTTATTTATTCTGCAGTATATGGGACATACTTACAGCTACCTTTCTACACCTATATAACAATTGGTCACTAACTATAGTAGAGCAAATGTATTAAACCAGTTAAACTTATGCAATGTGTGACTTTCAATGGATATTCAAAATTTTTAAATATATAAGTAAGTTAGTACTTAAATACTTAGTTATGTACCTAACAAATAGTTAAGTGTGGCAGGTAAGTAGGTATACCCACTTTTTAAAATTAATAAATTTAATCATCTATTACACGAACCACCCTGTGTTGCCTATATACCTATACAAACAAAATATTTATAATATGTCCATATTGCTCTATAATAAATTACCAATTTCACTAAAATTACTAGAAGGAAACCAATTCAGAAAATCACTTACGTCATGGCTTACTCAAAAGTGCTTTTACAGCGTTAAAGAGTTCATAGAAAATGATGATTGAATTAAATACGGTACTTAAGTTTGTTTACAAAAAAGTATCGTAAATTAGTTTTCTTTTCTTGTTTGTTATTTTTCTTTTTTATTTAGTGTACTTACCTATGAATGTTTCTACAATTTGTGTGTAATATACAATATAAGTACCTATTACTTAATTGATTCATAGCTTCCTTTTGTATGTGCTAACATCATATTATCAACTCTATTAAAATGATATGTCATAATTAAGTACTTACACTATTTGCACGCCTGCTTGCAGGCTGAATACATAAACTCAATACCATTTTGTATAAGATCTGATCTGTATCACACGTATTTATTTGCAAATAAATGATTGTTTGTTTGTTTGTTTTAATGAAAGAGAAAACTTATTACCTACTTATACTTGTAATACCTGTAGACAGTTAACCTAGGCAAAATTATTGCCTCTTGTAATCATTGTGGCTAGTACCTAATAGAAAATGGTAAAAACCCACTCAAAAGATATTTAACTTAGTATTTTAGTAAAAGTTAGGTAGGTTAATACCTAATTGAGTCAAAAGCCTATATAATTAATCCCTAACTAAACCATAAAAAGTTTCAAACTTTTGAACTGCTAAATAAGATTCAGTTTGATGAATACAATGCAGTCGTAGAAATATTAATCTGCGCAGATTAATTACATACCTAGTGAATGTAGTTACCTATTATAAGAAGCCTACACCACTAGGTAGGTACTTAGCAGGTACTTATACTTAAATGTGCATAAATCATTGAACAATTGCATTACATTATAGTAATAAACTCACTGGTAAATCTACAAAATTTCTCAGTAGGTAAATAAGTAAGTACCTACTTAAGTGCCTATTGTAAATTTACTTCCATGTTTAAACGAAAATAAATAACTAAGATCCATACATAAAAAGTACTCAATGTATTCATAATCATCTAGGTATATAGGTATAGCAATTTTTACATTTTTTTTCCAAGAAACTCCGCTATTTTGATTTAATCTAAGAAAAAACGAATCTTAATTGGTATATCAGACATTGGACCTTGTACACAAAGACATAAAGATCCTTTTTTAATACACCATAAATCCATTCAACCGAACAAAAACACCTATCTAGCTATCGTGAATTATGACATAAGGACGCGAGACACGAGTTGTCAAATTCAATATTTCGGAAGCGGTTTGGTACTTTCAAATTAGGGTTTGGGACGAGATGTGTCAAAAGAGTTTCGGTTGAGTTCAACCGACGCAATGTTCACTTCAAATTAGGAAACGTCGTCAAATACGTTTGATTGAGTCTCAAAGTTAACTTCAAATTAGACCCCCAGGACCTGCGTAATGCTCAGATGATTAAGATGCTAAAGATCTCCGTAACCGTAACTATCGGATATCATAACATCTCGTAATCGAATCCGGTGCGTATAAATACTGGGGGTCTAATTTCAAGTTACCACGTACGATCGTTCGATCGAGCCGACAGTCAATAAATTGTAGTTTAGTTTGGCAATTTGTACCATCGTATGGGACACTTTCGTACGGATCCGACCATAGACTCTCGTGAATGAATGATATTCGCGATGATAGTGTCGCCGAAAGACCCACATCAAATAAAACCAATTGAATTGATTTTATTTATAATTAACAATAAAAATTTTAAAGAATAAAAGATATTTGACTTTTTAAATTAAAGGACTATTGTTTAATGTGTTTGAAAGAAAGATTTTACATAATAAAAACATTAAAATGTTAAAATATTTTTAAAAATCTGACAGCTTGCTATTTTTCTACATCATAGCCCATATAGTTATCTGTGGCCATCTGTGAAACAAAAAAACTTGTAAATTATTGACTTAAGTATGTACGTACTATCCGTGCGGATAAAGAATGGGATTAGAAATGGCGGCGCGTGGAGCCGGTACCGTCAGCATCAACGGTTTGAAAAATTATTTTGACGTTTTTCAGTATAAAATATCGTTACCGTTGAAACTGTTTTGTTTTTTTAAATAAATAAATTAATGTTATTAATTAAAATACTATTTATGTACGAGTATGTTTTACAGGTTTTATTATTTTGGAGTCTTTTTGACTGTATATAAAAATGTATGAAAATTATTCAGATTGCAGATTATGTATATTTAACGATAAACGAATTTGTTCTCAAGTAAATAAACATTTACTAGCGGTCCGCCCCGGGTTCGCCCGTGGTACATACATAGCCTATGACTACCTAACGTACCTTTCCTATGGTGAAAGAATGATTGAAATCGGTCCAGTAGATCCTGAGTTCATCGCGTTCAAACCAACTATTTAGCTTTATAATATTAGTATTAAATATAGATTGCGTTAGAACAGTTTATGATTTATACAGTTGTAATTTAATTACATTAATTTCATGTCTATTCTACATGCACTTCATAACTTTTAAAATTAGTATCTTGAAATAAAAGATTGTAATAAGTATATCTTAACTATATCTATATCCTATTGTAACTATATCTTAAAACACTATCTATACTCAATAAATAACTAACAAAACAATTATTTAACATAAAAATTAACAATAAACAATAACAAATGACAAAATAACGAAAGGTTCAAAACCACGGAAAAACTGAGAACGCGTCAGACTGATGCGACAGGGAAGGGAACGCAGAATATTTTTTTTGCACTCAGTACCCACGAGTGCGAGTATAGACGCAAATAGTGTGCGAGCGAGAAGTGAATAGATGCGCCGCCATTTCTGATCCCATTCTTTATCCGCACAGGTAGTACTGTAACACCCGATTTTCTACCTATATGATAAATCTAATATTTAAGGTAAATAGTCATGGCCATTAGTATAATTCATTAAAACATAAATACAGTTAGGAAATAGAATAGTTTTAGTTGGTGTTTTTTAGCAACTTACCAGACGAACTATATTGTCGTTCTTTTGGCTTACGTTGTGTGTTTAGAGAAATGGCATACTTATTCCATCATGCTAGCTTGTCGAACCTCCTCACGACACCATTTTTAACACGATGGATTATTTAAATTTATAAGATAGCTCTGTTTTAATCTAACAAAACCCGTATTGTTTTGTTGTTAATTGTAAGACTGTTTGTCAGTCGCTGTCAGTGTGACAGTTGCTCCGGTGAACGTTTCGTTTCGCGAGCGTTTTGTTTTTGTTGCGCCCGAATGGGGCTTGCTGCCGTCATCATAACTGATGTCATGTGATAATAAGTATTATCCTCCACTGGATGTACTTCTTTGGTATTTATTCGGTTTATCTGTTGAAATCCTCATCTCCGTTAGTGAGTTGAGCGGCGGAAAGATTTCTTTTTGATATTGTAAGTGTTTGTCAATATGCAGTGTTCCATTGACAAGTATTTAGAGGGAAAACTTGTCTATGGTCATTGAGGACACACGACTTTTTTCACCAGAATGGCGTCTGCGCCGGTGTGATTTTTTCTCTTGTACTCCACGTTATATTGGTGGAACTTTTGTAATCGGTCGATTAAAATGACCAAATAACGTTTATTTTGTTCTGGGCGACTGTTGGTATGTATAATTTTGTTAAACAATCTGTGTTTGTCGATACCGGCATTTTTGCAAGTCGCGTGGTCAATAACGTTTATATTTTTCAGGACTGTGTCGATGTTGGAAATGTGTCTCGTCAACCGTGTGATGTGTTGATGCTGAAAATCCCCTTTTGGGGCTCCAGGTCCCAGGAAAAAGACTCCAGGTCCCAGGTAAAAGACTCCAGGTCCTAGGAACAAGATTCAGGTCTAGGCCGGCTGCCGCTGGACACCTCCTTGCTATGCTGGAGCGAGCGATGATACTGTTTCGACGTGACGGACGTGATCTGAGGCGTTTTGATAAGTAACTCCTGTCTAGTCACACTCGTAGTTACAGGTATGATGTCCTAACCTTTATCGACTAGCGGGATTTTCCCCCTTATGATCTTTTCCTGTGGAGAGACATCCCACATCGTTAATTCTTTCTGTGGCACAGTCCAACGCCCACCTTTTTATCTTTCTTTTATAAATTTAGTTCTCTTTGGAAGTTTGATGTTTTCTACAGTCAGCTCCGTTAACTTTGTATCACTACCTTAATTTTACTTGCATAAACATAAACATATGTAAATTTAGTGAGAACTATCTGTGGTGCGTGATCACATGCAGCTTGAAGCGATCTGTGTGTTGGATGGCAGGCTGATCCTCGACTTGAAGGTCGGTGGGTTTCAGAGGCTAGGCCTGGTCAATGAGACTCTCCGGCTGAGACGCGGGTCAGTCTCCCACCTCGCAGTTCGGGTCGCTCTGGGTTGTGTGTAACCCCACTCCACCTTAAGGATTGGTCATCCTCTTATGACCCTAATTTCAGTGTTTTGATTCTGTTCATTCCGGACAGGACACACTAACCATAGTGGTGTATGTTCATATAGATTTTAGCGTGTCTACACTATCTATGTTTGTTTATTTAGATAATAATTTATCTATGTGTATAAATAAAGTGGTTAGATGCCCATTGTGGTCGGTGACTTCCATCGGCCCTAGTAGTGAAATATTGGGCAACCTAAACTTATGTCTTATTTTTATAACTTGTCAGTTCAGCTTAGTTCATGTACTAGGTTACTTAATTTAATTGAGATGTACCTTTTTAAAATACTTATTTGCCACATTTTGTAATCTGTGAACAAACATGTGCCGAGTAGTGTATTATTGGGCAAATTTAACTTTGTCCATGTTTTATAAAATTTCATATCTGTAATAACATAAAAATGTTAATTTTTATACCTGCTGCGTAGCATAATAAATAAATACTGTCAAACGTTTTAACTTTGCACATTCATTGGATGCCTTTGCTTCGATTGATGGGGGATTTCTAATAATTATCCTTTTTTTTTAATGATCCTTTCTATGTGGATTGCATATTTCAATATTCTTTTTCACTTTGATTTATACCAGTTTTTAAACAGGTACTTACGGCGCCCAACAATATAATCACCCATCAATGTCTGAGCCACCGAACCTATGATCCCTTTCCCTCTCATGCTCTGCCTACTGCCGCTACGCCGAATAAGTTTATCCTGGCTGGGGCATCTTGTGCCGACGCTCGCAAGAACCCCAGGGAGGAAAAACGCTCCATTACAGTGGCGCCCAACGTGGGGCTCAGAAAAGCGCATCCAATGCCTATTTTTTTCTGTTTTTGTTGAACAGTATTGAAATACCTTTTTTTTTTGCTATCATGTCTGCTTTCAATTGCAATATTAACTTCTTGCTCAAGGATGAACTCGAACACGAGTTAACGGTTCTTAATGTTTCTTTTGATGATAAATGTACTGTGGACGATTTAAGAAAACTTTTAAGAAGTACTTCGAAGTTAGCCCGTAGGGGTAGCTTAAAAATTCCTACCATGTCTGTTTCAACGGAGAATGCTGATAAAGAAGTTTCGGTTTTGCAGTTTAGGGCTAATCAGCTGATTGCTTGTTTAGGTGAAGGGGATAGTTCAGAATCCGCTCGCACACGTTTAGTGGGCCGTGCCAACTACCTTCTATCCAGAATCTCGAGAGTCGTTGATCCGCCTGAGGCGCTATTATCGTTACAAGGCCGCTATTATCGTTACAAGGCAAACTCGTTCGCTGCATCTCAGACCTTGGAAGTTCTTCGGAGTCTGAATCTTCGGAGGAGGAACTTACTACTTCACGTCCGCGGCATATCACTAAGACGGTTATTTACAAACCGGAGAAGTCTGTTAATTTATGCTCTTTAAATATTAAGTTTAACGGAGAATCGTGTGTTCGTGTTTTCATCTCTAGATTAGAGGAACTTTGTGCCGCTAGGAACATCTCTCAGAAGTGTGTTTTCACTGGCTTCCCTGATCTCGTTGAAGGACCCGCTCTCTATTGGTATCGAGCTAATAAAGGTAACTTTCATAGCTATGATGAGCTGGTGTCCGCTTTAAAAGCAGATTTTGATTTGCCAGATTTTGACGATCGGCTCATGCAGGAGATCCGCACTAGAACGCAGGCCAAGCATGAATCTTTGGTAGTGTACCTGTGAACTAATGTAAGTCGACGTCAAGTCTATTGCTCACTTTACGCAGTTAGGTAAGAAAATCGAAGCTTGTAAACTTCGAATGGATGGCTTTGTTGAACCATCCCTTGCTAAATCCAGTGTTGCTCCAGACTTCTGTTATAAGCCTAAATCTAAAGTTGATTATACTCTGGGTAGGCATGCTGGTAAACTTAACTCTGTCGCCTCTTTCGACAAGAGTTCTTCTAGTGTATTTGTTAATAAGCCTCCTGTCGCTACTTCCGACGGAAGCTCTTCTAAGAATAACTCGGGTTATTGTTGTGGATGTCGCCGTAACGGACATACTACGTCTCGTTGCAGTACATCTCGAAGCCTCCTTTGCTTCAAATGTGGTAAACCCGGTGTTAAGTCAACTGATTGCCCTCTTTGCAACCAGTCAAAAACTAGATAACTTTGTCTCTCTGAGTTTGTTTGTTGTCTTCGACTACTTTAGTAAATACGTGCTTCTGTTACCTTTGCGAAATGCCACGGCGAAAGCGGTGTGCAAATGCCTTATGAAGGGCGTTTTTCTGGTACATGGTGTGTGTCGTATCCTGTACACAGACAACGGCCCCCAGTTTACGTCAAAGGAATTCAGAGACCTGTTGGGTGCATTCGGTGTCCCACATATTTTCTACAATCCTCGTTACCATCCCCAAACGAACCAAACTGAACGTGTTAATCGGGATATTGTGCGTGCTATTGCTTCTTACGTGCGTTCTGATCATAGAAAATGGGACCAGAACATTGAAGAAATCCAATGTGCCCTCAATTCGTCTGTTCACGAAGGTACTAAGTTTACCCCTTTTTTCTTAAATCATGGTAGGGAAATGGTAATTGATGGTGCTACTTATAACTCTGATCAGCCTCTTGATGGTCAGGAGGTTACTGTCCACTCTGACCATTTCATGTCTGGGTTGCCTAAACTCCAGAAGGTGTTTGAAGACGTTGGTGGTCATCTAAAGAAGGCGTATCGCCGCAATGCGAAGTACTACAACTTGAGGAAGCGTCCCTTGGAGTTGAAAGAAGGGCAAATCATATATAAAAGATGCTTTCCTCTGTCCAACGCTTCCAAATATTTCTCGGCGAAATTGTCTCCCAAGTTTGAGAAGTGTGTGGTAGACAAGAAATTGGGTAACGTGGTCTATTCGTTAAGGACCCTGGACGGTAAACCTTTAGGTTCTTTTCACATCAAAGATCTCATCGTTCGTGGAAATGATGTTGATTCTTGAAGGTGCCTCTTATTAGCTATATTGTTAGTTTATTACTGCATGTTAGGTAAGAAACTACTTTTTTGTTCGTGTTTAGGTCGTAATAGGGACCGAGACACTCTCGTCTTTAGTGTATAAGTCTATATTTAGATTTATGCTCTCTTTAGTATAGGTGAGCCCTGCGTTGGTTTTCACCTCATGTGCTGTTATGTGATGGTGGACTCTCCCCTCCTAACGCCATGTTTTACGAAGTCCCTGCTTTCATACTTCGCCTTTGTGTTTTACCCCCGTCTATACTGGGTGTCGTTTAGCACAACGTTCTCGGCTTAGCCGGACGTTCGTTTGAGTTAAGTTGGATGTTCCACTGCTCACTAGTAGGTTAGTACCTGTGGGTTTCAGTCCACATTGGTGGTGCCCCTAGATGGTCCTAACCGTATTGCTAGATAATTTTAAGTTATCCCTGATTTCGACTCAAACTCCTGTGCGTGTTTTTCGAGTCTCAAGGTGTCCTTTAGGTCTAGTTTAGCATAATATGTTTAGCATTAAGACGGTGCTGCAACTTTCGTCTCTCTTTTTTGAAAAATTTTATTAAAAATTTCATTTTTAATAAAATTTTTCTTTCCAACTAAGACGGTACTGTAACACCCGATTTTCTACCTATATGATAAATCTAATATTTAAGGTAAATAGTCATGGCCATTAGTATAATTCATTAAAACATAAATACAGTTAGGAAATAGAATAGTTTTAGTTGGTGTTTTTTAGCAACTTACCAGACGAACTATATTGTCGTTCTTTTGGCTTACGTTGTGTGTTTAGAGAAATGGCATACTTATTCCATCATGCTAGCTTGTCGAACCTCCTCACGACACCATTTTTAACACGATGGATTATTTAAATTTATAAGATAGCTCTGTTTTAATCTAACAAAACCCGTATTGTTTTGTTGTTAATTGTAAGACTGTTTGTCAGTCGCTGTCAGTGTGACAGTTGCTCCGGTGAACGTTTCGTTTCGCGAGCGTTTTGTTTTTGTTGCGCCCGAATGGGGCTTGCTGCCGTCATCATAACTGATGTCATGTGATAATAAGTATTATCCTCCACTGGATGTACTTCTTTGGTATTTATTCGGTTTATCTGTTGAAATCCTCATCTCCGTTAGTGAGTTGAGCGGCGGAAAGATTTCTTTTTGATATTGTAAGTGTTTGTCAATATGCAGTGTTCCATTGACAAGTATTTAGAGGGAAAACTTGTCTATGGTCATTGAGGACACACGACTTTTTTCACCAGAATGGCGTCTGCGCCGGTGTGATTTTTTCTCTTGTACTCCACGTTATATTGGTGGAACTTTTGTAATCGGTCGATTAAAATGACCAAATAACGTTTATTTTGTTCTGGGCGACTGTTGGTATGTATAATTTTGTTAAACAATCTGTGTTTGTCGATACCGGCATTTTTGCAAGTCGCGTGGTCAATAACGTTTATATTTTTCAGGACTGTGTCGATGTTGGAAATGTGTCTCGTCAACCGTGTGATGTGTTGATGCTGAAAATCCCCTTTTGGGGCTCCAGGTCCCAGGAAAAAGACTCCAGGTCCCAGGTAAAAGACTCCAGGTCCTAGGAACAAGATTCAGGTCTAGGCCGGCTGCCGCTGGACACCTCCTTGCTATGCTGGAGCGAGCGATGATACTGTTTCGACGTGACGGACGTGATCTGAGGCGTTTTGATAAGTAACTCCTGTCTAGTCACACTCGTAGTTACAGGTATGATGTCCTAACCTTTATCGACTAGCGGGATTTTCCCCCTTATGATCTTTTCCTGTGGAGAGACATCCCACATCGTTAATTCTTTCTGTGGCACAGTCCAACGCCCACCTTTTTATCTTTCTTTTATAAATTTAGTTCTCTTTGGAAGTTTGATGTTTTCTACAGTCAGCTCCGTTAACTTTGTATCACTACCTTAATTTTACTTGCATAAACATAAACATATGTAAATTTAGTGAGAACTATCTGTGGTGCGTGATCACATGCAGCTTGAAGCGATCTGTGTGTTGGATGGCAGGCTGATCCTCGACTTGAAGGTCGGTGGGTTTCAGAGGCTAGGCCTGGTCAATGAGACTCTCCGGCTGAGACGCGGGTCAGTCTCCCACCTCGCAGTTCGGGTCGCTCTGGGTTGTGTGTAACCCCACTCCACCTTAAGGATTGGTCATCCTCTTATGACCCTAATTTCAGTGTTTTGATTCTGTTCATTCCGGACAGGACACACTAACCATAGTGGTGTATGTTCATATAGATTTTAGCGTGTCTACACTATCTATGTTTGTTTATTTAGATAATAATTTATCTATGTGTATAAATAAAGTGGTTAGATGCCCATTGTGGTCGGTGACTTCCATCGGCCCTAGTAGTGAAATATTGGGCAACCTAAACTTATGTCTTATTTTTATAACTTGTCAGTTCAGCTTAGTTCATGTACTAGGTTACTTAATTTAATTGAGATGTACCTTTTTAAAATACTTATTTGCCACATTTTGTAATCTGTGAACAAACATGTGCCGAGTAGTGTATTATTGGGCAAATTTAACTTTGTCCATGTTTTATAAAATTTCATATCTGTAATAACATAAAAATGTTAATTTTTATACCTGCTGCGTAGCATAATAAATAAATACTGTCAAACGTTTTAACTTTGCACATTCATTGGATGCCTTTGCTTCGATTGATGGGGGATTTCTAATAATTATCCTTTTTTTTTAATGATCCTTTCTATGTGGATTGCATATTTCAATATTCTTTTTCACTTTGATTTATACCAGTTTTTAAACAGGTACTTACGGCGCCCAACAATATAATCACCCATCAATGTCTGAGCCACCGAACCTATGATCCCTTTCCCTCTCATGCTCTGCCTACTGCCGCTACGCCGAATAAGTTTATCCTGGCTGGGGCATCTTGTGCCGACGCTCGCAAGAACCCCAGGGAGGAAAAACGCTCCATTACAGTACGATAAATATGTAATCTCAATAATACATATTTAAGATATTGTAAAATTGTTTGAAAGCGTATGTACATTAGTATTATGCTTTTATACAAGTTCTATAGTTATCTAAAGACTCTACTTTCTTAAGTAAAATCAAGTATAAGTTAGGTTAGTCGCATAATCCTACCTAAATAAGTTTATTTGTTATTAATTACTATTCCTACTACTCTGCCGGGGACCACTCGGCCACGGAGTAGAATAGGCCATCCTCACTCTTACCGAGGTGTCGTAAAAGGCGACTAAGGTATAGCTGCTGGCATGATCATCAGCACCCAGACAAGGAAAACTCTGCATTTTTATCAAAACCCTCGCCAACCCGTCTGCCAAGCGAGGTGAATATGGCAATTACCCCTCATGTGATTGAGGAAGGCCCGTGCCCCAGCAGTGGGGACTTAAATGGGCTGATGATGACTATTCCAATTTACACTTTAGAAAGAACAACTTTGTAACATCATTTCTATAATTTAACCATTTGTAATTAAATATTTCAGTAAACAAGACATCAAAGTTCTCCATTGGACCAAACTGTAATAGAAAGCTGAGCTAGAATGACTGTGAGAGGAGAATGAGTTGAACAAAGTGAACATCTCACCGGAGGTAATCAATTAACAAAAAGTTATTTAACTGAATCTATAATATCTGTGCTATAACTAATTTCCTTACTGAAAGAAAAAACATTAAGATAAAGATAATATAATTTTTTGAAACATGTATACAAAAGTGTAATCCTTATAATTAAATATTTCACAACATCACATACATTGATCTGACTCCGAGATAGGTAGCTCAAGCACCTGTGTTACGGATATCAGAATCAACAGTGGGATTACAAATATATGCATATAATACTTTTCTTTTATAAGTACATACTAATAATACATAGAAAACACCCAGACCAATACAAACAAACATGTTCATGCACACAAATGTTTATACTGTGCGGGGATCGAACCCGCAACCCTTGGAACAAAGGCAGCGTTCACTACCATTCCAAATGGGTCGTCAAATCCTTGCAGTGTTATTCTTGGTTGGTGGTCCAGAACCATGACTTTGGAGCCCAGTGTACTCATGAACCTTGATCGAGGATTTGGCGAGTCTGGCAATTACAATGAAGTTACTGCCGTACGACCTTTGCCACGGAGGAACCACACCAAATGGATAATGGTGACATGTTTCAAAAACTTATCTCAGTTATGTGCATATTTCTACAATTTACACATTGTGGAACTAATCATTTCTGTGTATTATTTCTCTTTCTGTTACATTATTACCATACCAATCTAAAACTCCTTTATTCTTGCAGAATGTCTACCAGCGTTGCACAGGACTCTGCTAGAAAAAACATACCCAGTTCCAGTCTTCCGGGCTTCGTTGCTATACGAAGTTGTTTATTTGCTAAAACTAGTCTAGGACAACCTGTGAGAAGTACGATTTGCTTCAGTAGTCATTTATTATGTAAATAGTTAATGGTTTTTAATCAATACTAGTATCACAATATGTGTGTATATGTAATTATAATGGCCTTGTTATTTATATGAGACTTTATTGCGCAGACACAAAATACAACGTAAAAAGTATACATAGTTTCTCCTTAAAATAGGATAACATTTATTTTATTTTTTATTACTTATTTTAATAAATGATTCAATTATGATGTTGTTTTTATTTTCATTTTCCTCAAATCCTGCCCACTTGAACTTTCACTTTACATTTGAATGTATGTTAATCGCAGTGAGTGTTAATACGGCATTGGAACAATAGGAGTGTATGATGCCTTAGATCCAAGGGTTGCAGGGTTCGATCCCTGCACAGTACAAACATTGCGTGCATGAACATGACTATTTGTACAGGTCTGGGCGTTTTCTATGTATTATAAACACATACTTATAATACATAGAAAACACATATTAACAATAACAAGTATTATATGTATATATTTGTAATCCCACTGTATTGATTCTGATATCTGTAACACAGGTGCTCGAGTGTAGTGAAATATTTATTTATTTATTTGCCAGCAATGAAGGCTCCGGACTGAATACATCACAACTAATGGTATGGGTGTTTTCTATTAAGTACTTATGTAAATATTTGTAATCCCACTGTATTGATTCTGATATCTGTAACAAAGATGCTTCAGTTACCTATCTCGGAGTCGAGTCGGATCAATGTATGTGATGTGAAATATTTATTTATTTATTTACCAGCAATGAAGGCTCCGGACTGAATATATCACAACTCATGGTATGTGTGTTTCCTATGTAATAAGTACTTATGTAAATATCTTAGAGTCAGATCAATGTATGAGATGTGAAATATTTATTTATTCTGCAGTATATGGAACATACTTACAGCTACCTTTTCATACCTATATAACAATTGGTCACTAACTATAGTAGAGCAAATGTATTAAACCAGTTAAACTTATGCAATGTGTGACTTTCAATGGATATTCAAAATTTTTAAATATATAAGTAGGTTAGTACTTAAATACTTAGTTATGTACCTAACAAATAGTTCAGTGTGGCAGGTAAGTAGGTATACCCACTTTTTAATGAAAGAGAAAACTTATTACCTACTTATACTTGTAATACCTGTAGACAGTTAACCTAGGCAAAATTATTGCCTCTTGTAATCATTGTGGCTAGTAATAGAAAATGGTAAAAACCCACTCAAAAGGTATTTAACTTAGTATTTTAGTAAAAGTTAGGTAGGTTAATACCTAATTGAGTCAAAAGCCTATATAATTAATCCCTAACTAAACCATCAAAAGTTTCAAACTTTTGAACTGCTAAATAAGATTCAGTTTGAAGAATACAATGCAGTCGTAGAAAAATTAATCTGTGCAGATTAATTACATACCTAGTGAATGTAGTTACCTATTATAAGAAGCCTACACCACTAGGTAGGTACTTAGCAGGTACTTATACTTAAATGTGCATAAATCATTGAACAATAGTAATAAACTCACTAGTAAATCTACAAAATTTCTCAGTAGGTAAATAAGTAAGTAAGTACCTATTGTAAATTTACTTCCATGTTTAAACGAAAATAAATTACTAAGATTCATACATAAAAAGTACTCAATGTACTCATAATCATCTAGTATAGGTATAGCAATTTTTACATTTTTTTACCAAGAAACTCCGCTATTTTGATTTAATCTAAGAAAACGAATCTTAATTGGTATATCAGACATTGGACCTTGTATACAAAGACATAAAGATCCTTTTTTAATACACCATAAATCCATTCAACCGAACAAAAACACCTATTTAGCTATCGTGAATTATGACATAAGGACGCGAGACACGAGTTGTCAAATTCAATATTTCGGAAGCGGTTTGGTACTTTCAAATTAGGGTTTGGGACGAGATGTGTCAAAAGAGTTTCGGTTGAGTTCAACCGACGCAATGTTCACTTCAAATTAGGAAACGTCGTCAAATACGTTTGATTGAGTCTCAAAGTTAACTTCAAATTAGACCCCCTGGATTGGGGTGGAGTCCGACCGAATCGGAGCAGTGGTTCATCAGTGGATTTAAGAACGCGCGCCTTCTTAATATGAGGTCGTAAGTTTAAATAGAGCATACACATTAAGGAAATTTTAAATCAATCTTATCGACATATATCTACCATTAGCTCAGCGGTGAGGGAAAACATTGTGAAGAAACGTGCTCGTTTCGGAAATTATTCTAAATGTAACGAGTTCCCCTGTCTAAGGGTTGTAAAGGTCAAACTGCAGTCGCTTCATTATTGTAATTACCAGACTTCCCAAATCCTGGATCATTGTCCTAACGTACCGCAGGTTCCGAAGCGGCAACGTTGACTTTGGACGCAACTAGGAAACACCCTAGGAAGATGCATGAGTTTTAAAAGCAAACTTTATCGTTTGACTTAAGTACCAAAGGTGTTACATGTGTAGGCTCATCAGTATTTACGTTTACCCGTAACCGTATCTACTTGAGCTAGAATTCAAACTAACTCACGTGGGGGACTCAAGTGTTTCAGAAAGTCTTCTTTCCGCTTCTCATCGGGCGGGCACTTATACCAAAAGTAATATGTTGTCCTTAAGTAGGCCCTGCAAACTCTTCTTGGTTAGCTAACTACAATACTGCTAGATTAGACTGAGAAGGATGATAAAGGAATAAGGGAAACAATGGGAAAGTATTAAGGTTATTGCCTCATTGATAAGTTAATTGTACGGGCAAGCGCGTACACATTGTCGCGTCAGCATTTTACTTCATACTGCGCTAATTAGCCAGTGTGACTTCGGCAATCAATCGTGTCGTTCGCGTACTCATTATCATTCTATCATTTAGACTTTAGACTTCTTTTATCAATACATTCTATCAGTTCTATCAGAGACTTTCATTCCAATCTTCTATAATCTATTATATAAAGGTGTGCGAACCGTACATTAATAATTAATTTTAATTCCCCGAATCGACGATTCCGTTCTATACCGTATCTATTTCGATACCGTTCTATACTCGCACCCCACGAGTGCGAGTATAGACGCAAATAGTGTGCGAGCGAGAAGTGAATAGATGCGCCGCCATTTCTGATCCCATTCTTTATCCGCAAAGGTTGTACTGTTGTGTTGTCTTCTCGGCGAAAAACTTATATACCCACTTATCACAAATCGCGAACTAAAGAAAGTCGCGGAACAAAATACGTGTGTTGAAACGGGATGACATGAGCTTTAGTACGGTAATAATATCTTTAGATCGCGATTTATAGTAAGGTGGGTCGTACATTCATAAGTGTTCAAATAAACATGCTATCATCTTTTGTTCAATCAATTGGTCTTGTAAAAACACCCTTAGACGGAGTAAAACGTGTACAACTTCATGCTTCAGACGTTTTAAACGTCCCCCTGAGGGCACCCAACAATCCGTTTATGAAGAAGCGGTCTCCACTCCAGAATTTGTTTACCCCAGTGGTGGTCGGTTCGTCACTTCACTGCCACTTTAGCTTGCTAATCCTGTGTGTCAATGACTTTGGTTCTCTGCAAATTGGTGTCAGAATTTAATTTGCACTGCTGTCAATATAGTCTTGCTTCGTATAGTTGATGCACGTTCCCTGTCAGATCCAAGACATAAGCAGCAGCCCAGCCAGAACACCAGCGAGGTGAACACCCTCACGGCCGCGCGCTTCCCGCGGCATACTCACACGGTGACGACGAGGTCGGGCACCAGCGCGCACACCGGCACCAGCAGCAGCCCCAGCCAGAACACCAGCGAGCTGAACACCCTCACGGCCGCGCGCTTCCCGCGGCATACTCACACGGTGACGACGAGGTCGGGCACCAGCGCGCACACCGGCACCAGCAGCAGCCCCAGCCAGAACACCAGCGAGCTGAACACCCTCACGGCCGCGCGCTTCCCGCGGCATACTCACACGGTGACGACGAGGTCGGGCACCAGCGCGCACACCGGCACCAGCAGCAGCCCCAGCCAGAACACCAGCGAGCTGAACACCATCACGTCCATGCCGCGCATCACCGCGCCGATTAGGATCCACGGGTAGATGTTGCTGAAATACAACAATAGTGTTAATATAGTGTTATAGCATAACCGCTACAAAGAGCTGGCAAGAACGTATCTTTCAAAAGATTGGAACATTTGCACCTGGATCAGTGCGGAAGATGCGGAACAGTGAAACGCTTCATTTGGAACATCGACTCTCAGATAGATCCGTGATTCATTCAGCTCATTCGGCTCACTTTCATTCAGCTCTTTCAGCTCATCGGATCATTCCGGTTATTCGGATCATTCGGCTCATCGGATCATTCAGCTCATTCGGCTCATCGGATCATTCGGTTAACTCGAACTCGAGATCTATTTGAGTGGAATGATACATTCGGAGCGAACATTAGAGATTTGGAACAGTGTATCATTTGGCTGAGTCGGATCACTGAATCGTTTAAATAAAGAGTTACACACGTCTACTACAAAGTTGACCTTCCCATTGTCGACTTCGACATGGTCTTCCCAAGGTCGGGCGCGCATCGTCCCCATGGGACGTTTATTTTCCGTCTTACGATTGTTTTTCCATTGGTGAAGTGCGCAGCGTACCATCGATCATGGGAATTGTGTTGCCCTTTCACGCAAAAACTACTGAATGGATTTTGATGGCACTTCACAACAATATAGCTTACATATCAAAATACCACATAGGGTACATTTGTATCTACGCGAACTTAGTTATGTGAGACCACATGCAAAGCCCTGTCACAAGATAATAACAGACAAAAAGTTGCCTCTAGCTGATCTTGATATCAAAGAGTTCGTTATAGCTATAGCAGTATATCGCATCATGTCTCTCCCGCACGTCTGTCTGTCAATACCACCGAAATTAGCTGGGATTATTGTAAGCGCGCATGTATGCGTAGCATAACTTTTAGCTCGCGATGACTTTACCCTCTTTTTGAGAGTAATTTGCCAATGTCAAGTGTAATTATTACATATTGACAAAAGTTGGTAATGAGATGGCAAATCACTGGTCAAAAGACTATATATCCAAAAAAGTTATCCACGTGTCGAATGTGACACAAATTAGCAGAGTTTTATTCTTAACCTATCTTGCGACAGCAACGGCAAAGCATGCCTCGAATTGAATTTAAACTGACCTCCGCAGCCCTCTTAATATATCTGACGACCCGTTTGGATCAGTGGTAGTGAACACTGCCTCTGGTGCAAGGGTGCAAAAGTTGGTAATGAGATGGCAAACCACTGGTCAAAAGACTATAATATCCAAACAAGTTATCCACGCGACAACACATTGGACACAAATTAGCAGTGTTAATTATAAAAACAATACAATACAATATTTTTTTTGTCGCCTAATAATGTGGGGACCACACTTTTCTGATGATGATGAGAGGGTTTCGGGAATGATAAATCATTCATTCTTTAAAACTATGATACAGTATAAAGAATGATGCGTTGACAAAATCAACTCGCGGCGATGCCGACAAATAAAGGCACCGCCACACATGCATGATTGATTACGCTAATGGAGTCGCTACCTAATAATATTTTACACAAATGAACGCTCGTACAAAAATTATAGAAAAACAAATAATAATGTAGATGTTGCGTTTACCTGTAGATGAGGATGAAGAGGAACCACATGGCGACGGAGCCCCAGATGGCCACGTGCGTCACCCACGTCCACGAGTGCGTGGCCAGCCCCGCCTTCAGGCACACCGTCAGCACCACGTACTGCACGGAAATATACACCTTGCTTTTTTACATGCATTTGCCCGAATCGATTAATCTTTATCCGAGAATAAATGTATGGTATAATGCTGTCATAATTGGTTGGCTGTCAAAGTTTTATTTATTATAATAATAATAATAATAAATATTTCACAACATCACATACATTGATCTGGCTCCGAGATAGGTAGCTCAAGCACCTGTGTTACGTATATCAGAATCAACAGTGGGATTACAAATATATACATAAAATATATTTTCCTTTTGTAAATACATACTTATAATACATAGGAAACACCCAGACCAATACAAACAGACATGTTTATGCACACAAATGTTTGTACTGTGCGGGGATCGAACCCGCAACTCTTGGACCAAAGGCAGCGTTCACTACCATTGTTCCAAACGGGTCGTCATACCATACTACTCTCGGATAAAGATCGACCGAATCAAGCTTACAGCTAAGGGCCCTCTTACGGATAAATAGCGCCACCAATTGATTTTTATTGACTAATATTTATTTTTATTAATTTAAAGTTACGCATTCTTTAATTGTTCGTGTCGTGGAACTAGAAAATGCGTTTTAAACGGAATGTGCAATTTTCAGAAAAAAACGTCTCAGAGTGTGAAAGAGACCCAACCGACCCAGACCCAGCTGGGCCTGACGAAATACGCATTTCCCTGTACGTTATACCAAAATAATTTGCAATTTGTGGATATCTCAACGTTTCATTGCTGCTAAATCCGAATAGCACCTGCTCTTAAAAATATTTACCCACTTAAAGCTAGCCTAGCCTGTAGGGTGATGCACCGTGTATACTGGAAACTGGAATTCAAGACCAAAAAAGCTACGACAGATAAATGTCAATGTCAAATCTATCAATGTCATTTATGTCATTGTCAAATCAAGTTTTCAGGTTTTTTCAACCTTTTGGTAATATGCTTATTTTCTTAGTATAGGCTGGCACAATTCATGATAAGGATTCTCTCAAAAAATAGAAACTTAATTACATCTTCATCTTCACCATCGCTAATGTCTGAATCTCTGACCACGGAATTTGAGTCGGTCACTTGTAGAATAAAGTTTTCCACCACTCCAGTCAAGTTTTGAACAAGTTTTAGATTTAGCGCGTTATTAGGCGAAATAACTCGTAAGGAAAAATGTCAAGTGATATTTTGACAAAGTGGGTAGTCAACAATCGAAGTTAGTCAAAGTCTCAGTCACTCAATAAAACGGGCGCGTTATCGACCTACGGATTCAGCCGAGACTACTCCAGGTTTTAAGACTCTCTTAGGTCCTAGCAAGTTGTTCACGTGACAACTCACTCAACACACAAAAACATTGTCAACGATTAAAATTCAATGTAACGATGGGACTGACATAACACAAGGTTAAAGTACCTAAACTAAAAATAGAATAAAAAAAAATTCAAAGATTCCCATATTAATATCATGTTGTACCAAACGTTATTAACACCTGAAGTGACACAAGCTCAATACCAGCTTTTCTACCAAACATTACAGATGATTAAGTTTTTATTTATTAAAGTGTCTTGTATTTTTCTAAATATAAGTCAATAATATATATTACTTCTTTATATTATAGAATTAAAATTACCAATAAACAAATCATGTCGGCGTATGTTTTTAAGAAATAGGTATATACTCTTGTACGATCATTTTATTACAGTG
Source organism: Marasmia exigua (assembly GCA_019059595.1). Lineage (NCBI taxonomy): Eukaryota > Metazoa > Arthropoda > Insecta > Lepidoptera > Crambidae > Marasmia > Marasmia exigua. The sequence continues at coordinate 5,246,500 of CM032465.1, read as the reverse complement.
GCAACATTGTAGTAGATTTTTTGGTCTTGAATTCCAGTTTTGGGTATAGACGATGTTGCCGAGCACGAGGTAGCCGCCTATGGTTCGCGCTAGCCTGTAGGGTGACGCACCGTGTAGACGATGTTGCCGAGCACGAGGTAGCCGCCTATGGTTCGCGCTAGCCTGTAGGGTGACGCACCGTGTAGACGATGTTGCCGAGCACGAGGTAGCCGCCTATGGTTCGCGCTAGCCTGTAGGGTGACGCACCGTGTAGACGATGTTGCCGAGCACGAGGTAGCCGCCTATGGTTCGCGCTAGCCTGTAGGGTGACGCACCGTGTAGACGATGTTGCCGAGCACGAGGTAGCCGCCTATGGTTCGCGCTAGCCTGTAGGGTGACGCACCGTGTAGACGATGTTGCCGAGCACGAGGTAGCCGCCTATGGTTCGCGCTAGCCTGTAGGGTGACGCACCGTGTAGACGATGTTGCCGAGCACGAGGTAGCCGCCTATGGTTCGCGCTAGCCTGTAGGGTGACGCACCGTGTAGACGATGTTGCCGAGCACGAGGTAGCCGCCTATGGTTCGCGCTAGCCTGTAGGGTGACGCACCGTGTAGACGATGTTGCCGAGCACGAGGTAGCCGCCTATGGTTCGCGCTAGCCTGTAGGGTGACGCACCGTGTAGACGATGTTGCCGAGCACGAGGTAGCCGCCTATGGTTCGCGCTAGCCTGTAGGGTGACGCACCGTGTAGACGATGTTGCCGAGCACGAGGTAGCCGCCTATGGTTCGCGCTAGCCTGTAGGGTGACGCACCGTGTAGACGATGTTGCCGAGCACGAGGTAGCCGCCTATGGTTCGCGCTAGCCTGTAGGGTGACGCACCGTGTAGACGATGTTGCCGAGCACGAGGTAGCCGCCTATGGTTCGCGCTAGCCTGTAGGGTGACGCACCGTGTAGACGATGTTGCCGAGCACGAGGTAGCCGCCTATGGTTCGCGCTAGCCTGTAGGGTGACGCACCGTGTAGACGATGTTGCCGAGCACGAGGTAGCCGCCTATGGTTCGCGCTAGCCTGTAGGGTGACGCACCGTGTAGACGATGTTGCCGAGCACGAGGTAGCCGGCCTATGGTTCGCGCTAGCCTGTAGGGTGACGCACCGTGTAGACGATGTTTGCCGACATAATAAAAAAATTTAAAAAAATATCTTAATTTATTTATACAATTTTAAAGTTTTTTTTTTTCTACAGTGACCTTCTTTTTATTAAAGCGATGTAACTTTTGAACTAAACGATTAATCACAATAAAATAAACTTACTACTGATTGGAAATAACAGGACTTTCTTTTGAAATGAAAATTATAGGAAAAAAGGGGTTCTTAATTAGTGAATAAGGTATTTATTGTTCGAAAAACTTTTTTTCTTACAAATTTTTACGATAATTGCAAAATTTCTCAATAAAACACCCCCTTTATGTACATTTTTTATTTCTTTAAGTTAATCTACATCATACAGGCTATTTATGGTGAAAATAGTACAATTGTTACTCAAACACAACATTTTCTATCAACTACGACAAAAAAACGCCTTCCGGACTCTCGGCAATTAATCTTTTAAGCAGACGTTTATTTGTGTTTGTAAATAATACACAAGAGTTCAATTAAAATCATTTATTTATCTAGCTTATAACTACTGCTTCTAAATACTATTCAGTAACAAAATCTAATGCATAAGGTTTTCAAAATGTCCCCCTCTTTGTTGTAAACACAAAGTTGCGCGCTGCACAATTTGTTGTGTCGCTCTCCTTATCATCTCGGGGTCATTACTAATGGCATTGGCACAGCTTATAACGCGTTCTCGCAAATCAGCCTCACTGTCGATTGGGGTACTGTAAACGCGTTGCTTCATGGTCCCCCATAAGAAGTAGTCTAAGGGAGTCATATCGGGTGAACGCGCAGGCCACGCTACCGGTCCTTGCCGGCCGATCCATCGATTTTCATAATTTTCGTTTAAAAACGAACGCACATCCCTTGCATGATGAGCAGGACATCCATCCATTTGTAGATACATGCGGTTTCGTGCGCGTAAAGCCAATGGCACATCCTCCAAAAGCTCCGGAAGTTCGTCTCGTAGCAGTCTTAAAAAACTTTCACCGGTCAATGTTGATGGTAATATCACTGGTCCAATTAACATATCATCAATGAGACCAGCCCAAACATTTAAAGAATACCTGACTTGAAATGTCGATGAGCGTTTTAGCCTTGGATTTTCACCTTTAGGGCACCATTTGTGCAAATTCCGGCAATTGACGATACCGTCTCTCGTAAACCTTGCCTCGTCCATCCACAGTATTCTTTTAGGGAAGTTGGGGTTATCTCTGATCTTTCTTAGTATCCAAGTAGACATCACGCACCTTGGACGAAAATCAACGTCTCCATGAAGATGTTGCACCCTTTGATAGTGATAAGGATGTAGCCCTTCCTTCTTCAAAATACGCCATGCAGATTTTTGGGAAATGCCGTGACGCAGTGCAAGTCGTCTAGTGCTAATGCTTGGGTCAGCAAATAAATCAGCCAACACTGCTTGTTCGACAGAAACATCAATTATTATTTGCGGCGGCTCGCGGCGATCTCTACTCAATCCAAGTCCAGTAATAGACAATCTTCTGTGGATCTCTTGGAAGTTGCGGGCAGATGGCACCGGATGCCGGTTAGGAAACGCAGCAATGTAAGCGTCACGCGCAGCTCGAGCACTTCCTCGTCCCAGGCCATAGTAAAAGTGAATGTCAGCAATGTGTGCTGGGGAGAATTCACTTAGACGCGGCATTGCGTAGGAAAAAACGAACGTTAGCGATATGTGAACGGAAAAAGAAATACTACTAGCAGCGGCGAATAATTCGGAGCACTGTCTGTCTGGGTCCTCAACAAACAGGTCCTTTGTTTGGCTCTCTTTGCCCCGCGCACCCCACTCCGCGCTCACTAACAATGACTCAAAAAGGGTCTCTACCTGCCAAAAAATGGCACGTGGCCCTGCACACGACGTTATCTTTAAAAATTGATAAAAAATGTTATGATTGAGTTAGAAGCATAGTATTTTTACCTTTCTAAAGCTATTATGATGTAGAATAATTAGAATCAATAAAAAAAGTAGGTTAAGGGGTCGTTTTGTTGAGATATTTTGAAATTATTGTGTAAATTGATGAAAAAAAAAAGATTTTCTTTAAAAAAAAATCTCTAAACTGTCAATCGAGCGTATTTTGTCCTCAAGTTTGATTTTGTGAGAATGCCCTGTTATTGCCAATTAGAAATAAGTTTATTTTATTCTGATTGATTCTTTAGTTCAAAAGTAATACCGTTTAAATAAAAAGGAGGTCACTGTAACAAAAGATAATCTTTAAAACTGTATAAAAAAATTATCAATTTTTTAAAAATATTTTAAATATTTTTTCCGTCGATAAAATTAAGTATAGTATTCGTGTTTTCAATATGTGCACTTTATGAAGACTCACACTGTATAGATTTTGTGCTTCTGTTTTGTGAATACGGTACATGACTATTTTTTTTTTATTATTGCAATCAAAAGACCTCTCAATGATAGAAACATCGTTGAAAAAATCACTTGATTCTCATTTAAACCACCTAAGATATCACAACTTTAAAATCACATTATTTTGGGCAAACCCAAAACGCTCCCTACAAATGGCTACTAAGATGTGACGTCACACTTGAGTATTTTGTATGCATTTCATTTGAATTTTGTATGGTAGCTATATCAAATGTTTCGTTTATGTCAATGGTTCTATTATAATAATTGGTGCAAATTGTATGGGTTATTTAATGGTATAATTATTTTTTAATAATTTCATAGTTTTAAAATGGACTTGCCCATGAATCTTTGAATGACCATAAAACCGGCTAGACGTAATATTTTTAATTGTGAATTTTTGCTATTGGCACATATTGACCTATATTTTGATAAAATATTTAAATTTTGTAAAACCTTGAGCTTAGTCATATATCCTATTGTTGACAGCACAATTCATTTTTGTTTATATAAGGAAAACCTGTTATTAGACTCAGGGGACGGACATACTTTCCATTCCCATGTGATATAAGGTTCCTGTGGGACAAACAAAAACGAATACTACGCGGGCAACGCCGCGAACGAAAGCTAGTTAGTGTTAATTACACTGTTTATAATTTTCAGAACGGCTCAACCCATTTGACCGAAAATTTGGGGAGAAGTAGCATAGAACCAGGATAAGGACAAAGGATACTTTTATCCCGTTTTTTTATGTGATAGGTGGCAGACGAGCAGACGGATCATTTGATAGTAAGCCAATGACAGAAATATGCACATAGATTGGAAAAATCCATGCATGCTCGGATTCGAACCACGACCCCCTATACAGAAGGCGCGTTCTAAACATTTAATTATTGTATACTGAATTTATTTTTAACTTGACATTTATTTATTAATTATATTCTATTTTGAATATGACCTGTAATTAAAATAAATTATATTTTATTTAATTTTAAATTACTAAGCTACCATCTCTCCATAATCGTCAGCTAAAACTATCCGTACTACAGATAACGCCCTAGTTTGATGCTTCTCGCTTAGTGAATTTATATTATTCTAGCATAACAATAAAGTAGCTCACCCGTAACATAATCTCAGGTGAACACAACTTGTCGAAGAGTCCTATCGCGAAGGGCGGCAGCGCCGTGAAGATCACGTTGTAGAACCCTATCGTCCAGCGCTCGAACAAGATTTGACCGGACCTGCGAACCGACAAACATACGTCTATCACGTCATACACTTCCATTAAAATCGTCGTCGATTCGAACGCGATACAAACGCAACACTGAATTTGTATTTTGCTGTTTTACCGACTAAGTATGCAACAATTCCATCACTATACCCAAAACTGGAATTCAAGACAAAAAAATCTACTACAATGTTGCCACTGCAATAAAATGATCGTCTAACAGTATATAACTTTTCTTTAAAACTTACGCTGACATAATTTGTTTATTGGTAATTTTAATTCTATAATATAAAGAAGTAATTTTATTGACTTATATTTAGATAAATACGATACACTTTAATAAAAACTTAATCAACTATAATGTTTGCTTGAAAAGCTGGTATTGAGCTTCTGTCACTTCAGGTGTTAATAACATTTGGTACAACATTTGAACTTACATGTTGTTGTTTCGTGCAGTGAGGTGCCGCAAAAGGATATTAATATGGGAATCTTTGATATTTTTTTTTTAAATTCTATTTTTAATTTAGGGACTTTAACCTTGTGTTATGTCAGTCCCATTGTTAATTTTTAATCGTTTTAAACAATGCTATTGTGTGTTGAGTGAGTTGTCACGTGAATAACTTGCTAGGACCTAAGAGAGTCTTAAATCCTGGAGTAGTCTCGGCTGAATCCGTAGGTCGATAACGCGCCCGTTTTATTGAGTGACTGAGACCTTGACTGACTTCGACTGTTGACTTCCCACTTTGTCAAAATATCACTTGAAAATTTTCCTTTCGAGTTATTTCGCCTAGTAACGCGTTAAATCTAAAACTTGTGCAAAACTGGACGAATTAATTACTGGAGTGGTGGAAAACTTTATTCTACAAGTGACCGAATCAGATTCCGCAGTCAGAGATTCTGACAGTAGTGATGGTGAAGATGAAGACGTAATTTAGTTTCTATTTTTTGAGAATATCCTTATCATGAATTGTGCCAGCCTAAACTAAGAAAATAAGCATATAACAAAAAGGTTAAAAAAACTTGAAAACTTGATTTGACAATGACATAAGTGACTTCGATAGTTTTGACACTAACGTATCTGTCGTAGATTTTTTGGTCTTGAATTCCAGTTTCGAGTATAGATGTCGATAATAAATCTAATAATTTTTACTTGATCAATAGTGTTTTACGCCAAAAATTCTGTTACAAGGCCCTGCCACAAAATAAATATATACAGTACGGTCGACTCTAGCGGACGATCGAAGAGTTCGTCGGCCTACGCGCTAGGTAGTATATCATACCGTATCTCTTTCGCACAGGTTCCGTATAGTCTGTTTGTCTCGCGCTGAAGCACGCCAAGATCACTATACGCTCACTATCTGTGCGTAGCCTGAGCTACTGAGCTACCGTCACTGGTATCTTGAAGTGTAAGCAACACCGCCGTGCACGAATGCAAAAGCGGCTCAAAAGAAAACGAAAACAGTGAAACGCGTGCGAAAAATCCGCTACATGGTGTACACTGTGGTCTATCCACAAGATAGAGATACTTTATAGCACAAAAACAAAATACGAGCTTGATACAAATACAATAGACAGTACAATAAGGCGGTAAAAGGTGATTGGTTATTTTTAACGTGGTAATTATGTCAATTGTACGAATGAAAAAACCAATGCTGTTGAAGTTGGACCTCAGTACGACATCTAGCGGATTATTCACATGCGATAGTCCACATTATGCGACTCTCGGTTTGATCGTGGTCATCGAATGAACCAATAGAACACATAAAACACCTCTTACACGTTTGCTATGTATATTCAACACACAATTTAATAACTAAGATTTTTCTATGAGCCCTGGTATTTTCAAAAAACTAGCCATAGATGCACTGCAACCTTAAAATTTCCTTATTGCGTTAATGCTTTAAAATATTATGGTTTTATTTTCAATTAGTATTGTATTACTCTTTTGTTAACATGGTTTATATACCTACTAACTGGAACACTACGATATTCGTATATTCTTAACACGTGGATAACGCTGTTGGTTATACATTTAATTATCATGTAATTGTACAGTGTATTGTTTAAGTTTGTAATGTAACTGTTTATTGTCTCTAATAAAAAAAAAATCTCTACCGGCTGAAGTGTTTCCGGAATACTATGATTTGAACGATTTTAAGAAAAGGGTGAATAGGCTGTTACCTACTATACTTCGTAATATATAGCTTGGTTAGAATGGCAGATGTCACTTATCTTTATTTTAAGGAACATTATCATTTATCCAAGTTTTATTCCATAGATTTTTATTGCCAAAGTCGTAAAGATCATTTTTCTGTGACACCAATTGTTCTCATTCTAATCAAGCTAAATTTTACGGACTATTGACAGACACGATCCACCCTCAATCACGTCATCACTCATCATCAGATGAGATTGCAGCCAGATTTCAGGATATACGAAAAAAAAATAGCATGTCTCACCAGGCAGAGTAGATGGCGAACCAGAGCTCGATGACGTAGAGGCAGATGTTTTTGTAGAAGGAGTAGAGGATGAGCTTGCTGATGCGCGAGTAGTTCCACGCGCCGTGCACCAGCAGCAGGCGCAGCAGGAACCGGAACTGACGACAGCAAAAACCGAACTAATTATGCTTTTTTTTACGAAGTTACATCATACATCGCTTATAAAACTAAGACCATATCAGTAAAAAATCATCAATTGATTTTTAACTGTTTAACATCAAGGTGAGAATCGAATGAAGAAATCTGTCAGTTTTGTTGTTGTTGTACGTACATTATGACGACCCGATTGGATCAGTGGTAGTGATTGCTGCCTCTGGTGCAAGGGTTGTGGGTTCGATCCCCGTACAGTACAAAAATTTGTATGCATTAACATGTCTGTTTGTATAGGTCTGGGTTATGTAATATGTGACCACGGCTGCTGTAACGTAGCCGAAACGTCGAGCAAAATTTGTGAGTACACAATGTTGTATCACAAAATAAATATCGTGTTAATTCCCGTCTTGATTAATTATAGTTATATACGTAATTTTCTTCATATAAGCATTGGAAGATCGCCTAGTGTATAACAGTACGTCACCAAGTTTGTCTGGGGCGTGTACGGACGCGTTTCCTTTGGGTATTCTAATGGGCCTCCCCATTAGAATCCCCAACTGTCAAATGAACACACAGTGGAACCAACATAACCTACTGGAATAGTTTCCAGTGTTCTCATTCGGAGCCTGTTTAGGAAAATAATGAGTCCCTTCGGAATGTGATATCCGAAACGTGCAGGTTTCCACACGCTGGATCATGGCCACGTCGTTGTCTCAGCCGACCGACACTATCGCCGGCGGGGGGAGGCGGGTACCTGCGCGATGCTGTAGTCGGAGGCGCAGACGGCCTGCAGCCCCTCCACGCCGGAGATGCCGACGCCGACGGAGGCGCGCTGGATCATGGCCACGTCGTTGGCGCCGTCGCCGATGGCCAGCGTCACCGCGCCCGTCGCCGCCGACACCATCTCCACCACCTGACAAACGAGATCCTCGGACTTTCATATATTATTGTTCCAAATACGAAAGAGTCCGGCAAAAAAACTTTTTTGCTGTATTCTGTTAGGACTTATCCCCCTGATGTTCAAATGTCAAAATTAGGGATGGGAAAAAAAAGATTTTGTTAGTTAATTCCTACGGTTGATGACCTACGGTTTTAGTGCCATAGTAATACTTAGGGACACAAGGCCTACAGAATACACTATTTCTAACCCAACTAACTAAGTCTAAAAACTATTTCAGGCTTTCATTTTTTATATCACATCACCAAAAAAGTTAACTATTTTTTAGTTTTGTTTGTTATACAATAATCTATTGTTATCTTCCATGTTTAATAATAGTATTTGTAGATTAGATATTGCCCTAATAACTCATTGAATAACAAATTTTAAGTATGAAACATGACTGCCACGGTATCAAGTATTCACCGACCAATAGTAGTCGAGTAGAATTAAGGAAGACAGACGATGTCAAAACGATGCGCTGTCGCACCGGGGCATTCGAGCTCCGGCTTTTGGACGAGTCAGTACTCTGTTGTAACTCTGCTGGTGATATCGTCAATCAATAAGTGTTCAGTATATTCCTAGAAATTTCTCAGAAGTGAAGAGATGTAATATGTACAAGTGGGTGATTTATAATTTCGGATTAAACTGTGAGTATTACCCTGAATGTTATTTTATTTCGTATCCAACGTATGTGTGTTAAAGTGGGTACTTTAACACACATACTGGCTGATAAGTTGACAGAATCCACTTAATATTGAGACTTGTAGTTTTCACTATCATCAAATACGTACCTCGGCTTTCTGTATAGGCGAGACGCGGCAACACACCACCACCTTGCACGAGATGCAGAGATCGAGGAAGTCCTTCTTGAGGTCGCAGCCCATCGCGTACTTGAGCGTCTGGCCGTCGATCACTAGCGCCACGTCGTTCTGCTTGCGCAGGTTCTCGCCGAAGTCCGCCGCGTGCCGGGATATCGACTCGCGGGCCGCCTGCCAACGAGAATTTTGTCATTTTTTTGTCAAAGGGAACGTGCACTATTCATTTATTTACTTATAGGATACAAATGGATGCTTATGGATGACCGAAAAGGTTAAACGTCCCCGCGGCAGACCGAGGCGACGGTGGTGAGATGAACTCGACGCATCCTTTAAAGACCGGTCCACCGCAGCCCAGGACCGGGAGAGGTGGAAAAAGGGTAGGGAGGCCTTTACCCTGCAGTGGACACTATGGGCTCATAATAATAATAATATAGGATACAGCTATAAAATACAAAACCAAAACATTATCCCTCTTATTCCAAATCGTGGTTTAGAATAAGTAGTCAAATTAATACTAGAAATAATTGAAATACTAGAATAAACATTTTTACAAAACTAAGTTTAACGTTAGTATATCAATTTTATTACTAGGGGAGCTTATTGATGTGCCGTAACAAATGTATATCCGCGGATACGGATATTCAAATACGGATTTTATGTGTCAAGATCCACGGATACTTATCTCAACTATCTTGGTATCAGTGCGCGCGACCTTTAGTTGAGCCATGTTTGGACTTGCATTGCGCGGTGGGTCTTTCTTTTGTTGTAGTTTAGTGTACTGGGCTACTGCCTCTTGCTGGTCCCGGGCACACAGTATACTCACGTCCAGGCTGTCCTCGTTGAGTATGACGAGCGGCATGGCGGGCTGGATGGCTGCGCGTGTTGCTGGCGGTCTCCCGCTGGTCCCGGGCACACAGTATACTCACGTCCAGGCTGTCCTCGTTGAGTATGACGAGCGGCATGGCGGGCTGGATGGCTGCGCGTGTTGCTGGCGGTCTCCTGCTGGTCCCGGGCACACAGTATACTCACGTCCAGGCTGTCCTCGTTGAGTATGACGAGCGGCATGGCGGGGTGGATGCCCGCGCGTGTTGCTGGCGGTCTTCCGCTGGTCCCGGGCACACAGTATACTCACGTCCAGGCTGTCCTCGTTGAGTATGACGAGCGGCATGGCGGGGTGGCTGCCCGCGCGTGTTGCTGGCGTTCTTCCGCTGGTCCCGGGCACACAGTATACTCACGTCCAGGCTGTCCTCGTTGAGTATGATGAGCGGCATGGCGGGGTGGATGAGCCGCGCGGAGTGGGCGATGTTGATGGCGGTCTCCTGCTTGTCGCCGGTGAGCACCCACACGTAGATGTTGGCCTTCAGCAGCGCCGCTATCGTCTCGGGGACGCCGTCCTGCACAGTTAAACACACTTTCAATAAACACAATAACTAACGAATACCATTTAAAGTGACGGTCAGGAAATACACACAATAGGAACCATACAAAATCCCCATACGATAATATCTGTTACTTTTTAAGTTATCAACCAAGTCAGTCAGGGTATCAGAATCCTATCCATGGGTGGTTTTTTTTATTACAATACCAAGGTCCAAGTCATTTAATTCTTTAAAATGAATAAAGGGAAGATAAAAGATTGGCAGCGCACTATTGACTCAACTGGTGTTGCGGGTGTTTATGGGCGCCAGCAATGGACAACATTTCAAAATTGCTAAGCTATAAAACAAAAAATACCAATTCTCTATTTACTTTTCCGCTGCTTATATATTTATTTATTTTTTATATTGCTTATTTTCAGAGAAAAAAATTAAAAACTAAAAAACGTAAGATGACGTCATCGGACGGCAGAATGTAAAATATTTCTTTGCTTAGCACATTATAGTTTTAAATTTACGAAATGCCAAACTCCTGACATGCAACTGTCAAAAAAAAAACAACTTGTCAACGTTGAATGAATGAGTGACGTTAACAATGTTGACACTAGTATTATTTACCTTTGACAGTAGTACCTTTTTTTATTACAACAATGATAAGCAAAGGAATATCGCTGTATTCAGCCGTCCGATGACGTCATTTGGCGCTTACGTCTATTCAGAATATAAAGAATTTCAATAATTATTTTATGTATGAAAATGGCCAAATTTTGAAAAAAGAAAAAATAAGGGACCGTTAATTTTATGTCTATTTTCATATAAAAAAACAATATGGACATGTTAAAAATATGAAATGTTGTCCATTGCTCACTAGCAGTGTGGGATCGTGATTCGAATTCGAGCATGCATCTTTGTATTTTTTTCATTTATGTGTACCATTCGCTCGGCAGTTAGGGAAAACATCATTAGGAAACCTGCGCGTCTCGGATAGGTTCTCAAAATTGACGATACCTAAAATATTTGAGATAATGATTCTGAAGGTGTAACCGTGATCCAGTTGGTCTGGTTCCCGTCTAAGGGTTACGAAGCTCAGACAACTTCCTGAATCCTGGATTATGGTTCGAGCGTCACCCGGGGTGCGAAGCGACAATTTTGGACGCTACTGGGAATTACACTCTTCGATGAGGGACCTGGGTGGAAGATGCTACCTGCAGCTTGTCCTCGATGGCGGTGGCTCCGAGCAGCCTCAGGTTGTTCTCTATGAGCAGCGCCGCCTCCTCCACCTTCTGCTCGCGGTCCTGTATCGCGATGCTCGCCTTATGGTATGTGTTGGACCAATCCTGCGAAACCGATTCATATTATCACTACTGGTTAGCCCTCACTTCGATTCGGAACTGATATTAGTTCGAAACTCGATCAACAGATGGTGTCAGGTGTCGCTTACATAGCACAAGTGTTGCGTCTTTTCGAATTACCTAAAAGTCTGGTGGCTTAGAAAGAAAGTAGCTTTTTAAAAATGGAATAGTTTTCGCTTATACAATATTCATCGATACAGTCACGGTCATCACGGTATCTTAGGAGTATGTATGTTATAATAATTATAATAATAATAATAATTCTCACAACATCTCATACGTTGACCTGATTCCGTACTAAGTAGCTTAAGCACTTGTGTTACAGATATCAGACAACAGAGGAACACAAATATATACTTAAATACATATATTACACCCAGACACCGAACAAACACAAGTGTTCATCGCACGAATGTTTGTCCAGGGTGGGAATCGAACCCACGACCTTTGGCGTAAGAGGCAGGGTCACTACCAATGGACAACATTTCAAAATTGCTAAGCTCTGAAACAAAAAATACCAACTCTTTGTTTACTTTTCCGCTGCTCGAATATATATTTATTAATTTTTTATATTGCTTATTTACTGAGAAAAAAGTTAAAAACTAAAAAACGTAAGATGACGTCATCGGACGGCATAATGTAAAATATTTCTTTGCTTAGCACATTATAGTTTTAAATTTACGAAATGCCAAACCCATGACATGTAACTGTCAAAAAAAAAGACAACTTGTCATCGTTGAATGTATGAATGACATTGACAATGTTGACACTAGTATTATTTACCTTTGACAGTAGTACCATTTTTTTATTAAAACAATGATAAGCAAAGGAATATCGCTGTATTCAGCCGTCCGATGAAGTCATTTGGCGCTTACGTCTATTTAGAATGTAAAGAATTTCAATAATTATTTTATGCATGAAAATGGCCAAATTTTGAAAAAAGAAAAAATATGGGTCTGTTCATTTTATGTCTATTTTCAAATAAAAAAACAATATGGACATGTTAAAAATATGAAATGTTGTCCATTGCGCCATCCGGTCAAGTCAGTTATTACGTGTATCAGTAGTCCGTATTATGTTAATCTGTAATGTGTGCCCGTCAATGCGCCCGTCGTACTTGCGCGCTATAGCCCAGCGACAAAACTATCGGACCTACACTCGTTTCTAGTTTCTTGCTTTCCTAGCTTCTCGCACATCGCCGCGGTGGGACAATTGCGTCACACGGCATGTCTGGTAGGTAGACCTGGTCGGGTGTATCCCGCGGGTAGATGACACGACATACCTGGTAGACCTGGTCGGGTATGTCAGCGACGGCGAAGACTAGCGTCCTCAGCCCTTCAGCAGCGAAGTGTTCCAAGTGAGCTAACGTGGCGTCGGCGTAGCGCGCGCCCGCGGCGCTGCCGGCGCCGGCCAGGCGCGGGTAGATCACCGAGTCCGCGCCCTTGCAGTACAGCTTGATCTGACCTGGACGCCACAGAGACAGATGTTTTTATTGATCTTGATCTTGGCTTCACAATGAAACCTAGAGTTGAGAAAAAGCCTAAGATGTCGCGAGCCTACCCAGAAATAGTTTATTCACTTTAGTTTTAAAAATATTAAAGTTGTATTCACTGGTATTTTATGAAGAATACCGCCGTGCATCGATCGAGTCGAGCAAAGGTGTGTTTCGAATTTTTCGAACATAGCTCGGGATTGTGATTACCAATCCGCATTAGGCATGTGGTGATTAAGCCTAATCCCATCATAGTAGCGATGACTTGATTTCTACGATGGAGGCCTTTGCCCAGCAGTGGGCCGT
>CM032465.1:5194907-5232784 GCA_019059595.1 Marasmia exigua | reverse complement strand
ATATGAGACGTTATTGCGCAGACACAAAATACAACGTTAAAAAGTATACATAGTTTCTACCTTAAAAATAGGATAACATGTATTCTATTTGTTTTATTACTATTTTAATAAATGACCTCAATTATGATGTTGTTTTATTTTCATTTTCCTCAAATCCTGCCCACTTGAACTTTCACTTTACATTGAATGTATGTTAATCGCAGTGAGTGTTAATACGGCATTGGAACAATAGGAGTGTATGATGCCATTAGATCCAAGGGTTGCAGGGTTCGATCCCTGCACAGTACAAACATTGCGTGCATGAACATGACTATTTGTACAGGTCTGGGCGTTTACTATGTATTATAAACACATACTTATAATACATAGAAAACACATATTAACAATAACAAGTATTATATGTATATATTTGTAATCCCACTGTATTGATTCTGATATCTGTAACACAGGTGCTCGAGTGTAGTGAAATATTTATTTATTTATTTGCCAGCAATGAAGGCTCCGGACTGAATACATCACAAACTAATGGTATGGGTGTTTTCTAATTAAGTACTTATGTAATATTTGTAATCCCCACTGTATTGATTCTGATATCTGTAACAAAGATGCTTCAGTTACCTATCTCGGAAGTCGAGTCGGATCAATGTATGTGATGTGAAATATTTATTTATTTATTTACCAGCAATGAAGGCTCCGGACTGAATATATCACAACTCATGGTATGTGTGTTTCCTATGTAATAAGTACTTATGTAAATATCTTAGAGTCAGATCAATGTATGAGATGTGAAATATTTATTTATTCTGCAGTATATGGAACATACTTACAGCTACCTTTTCATACCTATATAACAATTGGTCACTAACTATAGTAGAGCAAATGTATTAAACCAGTTAAACTTATTGCAATGTGTGACTTTCAATGGATATTCAAAATTTTTAAATATATAAGTAGGTTAGTACTTAAATACTTAGTTATGTACCTAACAAATAGTTCAGTGTGGCAGGTAAGTAGGTATACCCACTTTTTAATGAAAGAGAAAACTTATTACCTACTTATACTTGTAATACCTGTAGACAGTTAACCTAGGCAAAATTATTGCCTCTTGTAATCATTGTGGCTAGTAATAGAAAATGGTAAAAACCCACTCAAAAGGTATTTAACTTAGTATTTTAGTAAAAGTTAGGTAGGTTAATACCTAATTGAGTCAAAAGCCTATATAATTAATCCCTAACCTAAACCATCAAAAGTATTCAAACTTTTGAACTGCTAAATAAGATTCGTTTGAAGAATAGAATGCAGTCGTAGAAAAATTAATCTGTGCAGATTAATTACATACCTAGTGAATGTAGTTACCTATTATAAGAAGCCTACACCACTAGGTAGGTACTTAGCAGGTACTTATACTTAAATGTGCATAAATCATTGAACAATTGCATTACATTATAGTAATAAACTCACTAGTAAATCTACAAAAGTTCTCAGTAGGTAAATAAGTAAGTAAGTACCTATTGTAAATTTACTTCCATGTTTAACACGAAAATAAATTACTAAGATTCATACATAAAAAGTACTCAATGTACTCATAATCATCTATATAGGTATAGCAATTTTTACATTTTTTACCAAGAAAACTCCGCTATTTTGATTTAATCTAAGAAAAAACGAATCTTAATTGGTATATCAGACATTGGACCTTGTATACAAAGACATAAAGATCCTTTTTTAATACACCATAAATCCATTCAAACCGAACAAAAACACCTATTTAGCTATCGTGAATTATGACATAAGGACGCCGAGACACGAGTTGTCAAATTCAATATTTCGGAAGCGGTTTGGTACTTTCAAATTAGGGTTTGGGGACGAGATGTGTCAAAAGAGTTTCGGTTGAGTTCAACCGACGCAATGTTCACTTCAAATTAGGAAACGTCGTCAAATACGTTTGATTGAGTCTCAAAGTTAACTTCAAATTAGACCCCCTGGATTGGGGTGGAGTCCGACCGAATCGGAGCAGTGGTTCATCAGTGGATTTAAGAACGCGCGCCTTCTTAATATGAGGTCGTAAGTTTAAATAGAGCATACACATTAAGGAAATTTTAAATCAATCTTATCGACATATATCTACCATTAGCTCAGCGGTGAGGGAAAACATTGTGAAGAAACGTGCTCGTTTCGGAAATTATTCTAAATGTAACGAGTTCCCCTGTAACACGTCGTTACCTAATTTACCTATGTTTATAATTCTATCCTAATATTTCTTTACTTCTAACGCCATCTAGCGAGAACAAACCTAACTTCTTTCTAATCTTTGACAGCGATCACTCATTTGAGCGTTGGATTTTTCTGTTGTCGATTTCGATATATTTTAGTCAACTTTCTATAAATAAATATTTCTCATATTAAAGTAATTCATTTTCAATAAACCTCGATGTTTGTGGCCAATTTTGTATTTTTCTGCATTAACTGCATTTCAAATTTTGTTTTGAGTCATATGATCTTAGATATCTAATACCTTCAGTCTATGGATAAAAAAAAAATAGATTCCTTTATGGATTTTTGACGTCTGCCATTTTTTTTGGAGCTTCTATTCTTGTGGTGCGCAGAAGCAAATTTAAATTTATTTTTTCAATTAATCTCTTGAACCAAGATGGACTGGGATACCTGGCTGGCTTGTAATGACGGCGAATGCCGCATTCCTTTTTTTTAACACATTTTAATTTTATATTTTTTTTGGTGACGCCATGTGTTGGCAAATGATGTCACCCCTTACTATATTTTGTGATGGGCTGAATATCCTGCACCACGTCTTCTCATATGGGCATATAAAGCCCTCTTAATGCATGGGTGTCGATCTGGCGAGGCAAGGAACACTCCAGGACTCATAGCCGGTCAGCTGCTGCACTCCATGCGTGGCTGATACTTGGAGAGGTCTCCGTTGCTATCGCAGGACTGCAACACCCATGTTTAGCTTTAAGTTTAGTGTAATGCTTTATTAAGGTACACTTTATTATTTTATTTTACTCCGGAGTAGAAGTATTATGCATATGATTACCTATTTTATCTTTGTAACTTTTTCTAAGAGACTATCCTCTTGATAGGAGTCTTGTTACTTTGAACCTTTTCTAAGCGGCATAGACTAAGCTGTAATATTTGTATTTTTATCAGGATAATCCTCGGGATAGGAGTCCTGCTTAATTAAATTAATTTTTATACGGCCTAAATTAAGCCTAGCATTAAATTTACTTGTTTAAGATCATATAAGTTCTTACATAAAAAAAATTTTACTTTAAAAGGCCAGACACAAAAATTCTCTTTTCAAAATGCATGTATTTTGCATATTTTTTTATAATAAATATTCAGCCCTCATACTGAAACTCTTTTATTTAAACTCTAACTTTCTAGCTAGGTAGTTTAAAAGCTAGTGGCGCCCTCTCTCAGCTCTCTGTTAGAATCCTGCGAGCGCCTCAGAACCCACGGAGCTAGCATTACCATTAGCCACTCAACATCTTGGCCCAAAGGGTTACACCCCTGTCTAAGGGTTGTAAAGGTCAAACTGCAGTCGCTTCATTATTGTAATTACCAAACTTCCCAAATCCTGGATCATTGTCCTAACGTACCGCAGGTTCCGAAGCGGCAACGTTGACTTTGGACGCAACTAGGAAACACGCTAGGAAGGTGCAAGACGTTTAAAAGCAAACTTTATCGTTTGACTTAAGTACCAAAGGTGTTACATGTGTAGGCTCATCAGTATTTACGTTTACCCGTAACCGTATCTACTTGAGCTAGAATTCAAACTAACTCACGTGGGGGACTCAAGTGTTTCAGAAAGTCTTCTTTCCGCTTCTCATCGGGCGGGCACTTATACCAAAAGTAATATGTTGTCCTTATGCGGGCCCTGCAAACTCTTCTTGGTTAGCTAACTACAATACTGCTAGATTAGACTGAGAAGGATGATAAAGGAATAAGGGAAACAATGGGAAAGTATTAAGGTTATTGCCTCATTGATAAGTTAATTGTACGGGCAAGCGCGTACACATTGTCGCGTCAGCATTTTACTTCATACTGCGCTAATTAGCCAGTGTGACTTCGGCAATCAATCGTGTCGTTCGCGTACTCATTATCATTCTATCATTTAGACTTTAGACTTCTTTTATCAATACATTCTATCAGTTCTATCAGAGACTTTCATTCCAATCTTCTATAATCTATTATATAAAGGTGTGCGAACCGTACATTAATAATTAATTTTAATTCCCCGAATCGACGATTCCGTTCTATACCGTATCTATTTCGATACCGTTCTATACTCGCACCCCACGAGTGCGAGTATAGACGCAAATAGTGTGCGAGCGAGAAGTGAATAGATGCGCCGCCATTTCTGATCCCATTCTTTATCCGCAAAGGTTGTACTGTTGTGTTGTCTTCTCGGCGAAAAACTTATATACCCACTTATCACAAATCGCGAACTAAAGAAAGTCGCGGAACAAAATACGTGTGTTGAAACGGGATGACATGAGCTTTAGTACGGTAATAATATCTTTAGATCGCGATTTATAGTAAGGTGGGTCGACATTCATAAGTGTTCAAATAAACATGCTATCATCTTTGTTCAATCAATTGGTCTTGTAAAAAACACCCTTAGACGGAGTAAAACGTGTACAACTTCATGCTTCAGACGTTTTAAACGTCCCCCTGAGGGCACCCAACAATCCGTTTATGAAGAAGCGGTCTCCACTCCAGAATTTGTTTACCCCAGTGGTGGTCGGTTCGTCACTTCACTGCCACTTTAGCTTGCTAATCCTGTGTGTCAATGACTTTGGTTCTCTGCAAATTGGTGTCAGAATTTAATTTGCACTGCTGTCAATATAGTGCTGCTTCGTATAGTTGATGCACCCTGTCAGATCCAAGACATAAGCAGCAGCCCAGCCAGAACACCAGCAAGGTGAACACCCTCACGGCCGCGCGCTTCCCGCGGCATACTCACACGGTGACGACGAGGTCGGGCACCAGCGCGCACACCGGCACCAGCAGCAGCCCCAGCCAGAACACCAGCGAGCTGAACACCCTCACGGCCGCGCGCTTCCCGCGGCATACTCACACGGTGACGACGAGGTCGGGCACCAGCGCGCACACCGGCACCAGCAGCAGCCCCAGCCAGAACACCAGCGAGCTGAACACCCTCACGGCCGTGCGCTTCCCGCGGCATACTCACACGGTGACGACGAGGTCGGGCACCAGCGCGCACACCGGCACCAGCAGCAGCCCCAGCCAGAACACCAGCGAGCTGAACACCATCACGTCCATGCCGCGCATCACCGCGCCGATTAGGATCCACGGGTAGATGTTGCTGAAATACAACAATAGTGTTAATATAGTGTTATAGCATAACCGCTACAAAGAGCTGGCAAGAACGTATCTTTCAAAAGATTGGAACATTTGCACCTGGATCAGTGCGGAAGATGCGGAACAGTGAAACGCTTCATTTGGAACATCGACTCTCAGATAGATCCGTGATTCATTCAGCTCATTCGGCTCACTTTCATTCAGCTCTTTCAGCTCATCGGATCATTCCGGTCATTCGGATCATTCGGCTCATCGGATCATTCGGTTAACTCGAACTCGAGATCTATTTGAGTGGAATGATACATTCGGAGCGAACATTAGAGATTTGGAACAGTGTATCATTTGGCTGAGTCGGATCACTGAATCGTTTAAATAAAGAGTTACACACGTCTACTACAAAGTTGACCTTCCCATTGTCGACTTCGACATGGTCTTCCCAAGGTCGGGCGCGCATCGTCCCCATGGGACGTTTATTTTCCGTCTTACGATTGTTTTTCCATTGGTGAAGTGCGCAGCGTACCATCGATCATGGGAATTGTGTTGCCCTTTCACGCAAAAACTACTGAATGGATTTTGATGAAACTTCACAACAATATAGCTTACATATCAAAATACCACATAGGGTACATTTGTTTCTACGCGAACTTAGTTATGTGAGACCACATGCAAAGCCCTGTCACAAGATAATAACAGACAAAAAGTTGCCTCTAGCTGATCTTGATATCAAAGAGTTCGTTATAGCTATAGCAGTATATCGCATCATGTCTCTCCCGCACGTCTGTCTGTCAATACCACCGAAATTAGCTGGGATTATTGTAAGCGCGCATGTATGCGTAGCATAACTTTTAGCTCGCGATGACTTTACCCTCTTTTTGAGAGTAATTTGCCAATGTCAAGTGTAATTATTACATATTGACAAAAGTTGGTAATGAGATGGCAAATCACTGGTCAAAAGACTATATATCCAAAAAAGTTATCCACGTGTCGAATGTGACACAAATTAGCAGAGTTTTATTCTTAACAGCTATCTTGCGACAGCAACGGCAAAGCATGCCTCGAATTGAATTTAAACTGACCTCCGCAGCCCTCTTAATATATCTGACGACCCGTTTGGATCAGTGGTAGTGAACACTGCCTCTGGTGCAAGGGTGCAAAAGTTGGTAATGAGATGGCAAACCACTGGTCAAAAGACTATAATATCCAAACAAGTTATCCACGCGACAACACATTGGACACAAATTAGCAGTGTTAATTATAAAAACAATACAATACAATATTTTTTTTGTCGCCTAATAATGTGGGGACCACACTTTTCTGATGATGATGAGAGGGTTTCGGGAATGATAAATCATTCATTCTTTAAAACTATGATACAGTATAAAGAATGATGCGTTGACAAAATCAACTCGCGGCGATGCCGACAAATAAAGGCACCGCCGCCACACATGCATGATTGATTACGCTAAAGGAGTCGCTACCTAATAATATTTTACACGAATGTACGATGGCTCGTACAAAAATTATAGAAAAACAAATAATAATGTAGATGTTGCGTTTACCTGTAGATGAGGATGAAGAGGAACCACATGGCGACGGAGCCCCAGATGGCCACGTGCGTCACCCACGTCCACGAGTGCGTGGCCAGCCCCGCCTTCAGGCACACCGTCAGCACCACGTACTGCACGGAAATATACACCTTGCATTTTTACATGCATTTGCCCGAATCGATTAATCTTTATCCGAGAGTAAATGTATGGTATAATGCTGTCATAATTGGTTGGCTGTCAAAGTTTTATTTATTATATTAATAATAATAATAATAATAAGTCTAAGTTAGTCTCCCCAGGGCAGCGTTGTGGCGCGCTGAATGGGAAGTGACGTCCCTTGGGTCTCATATCCCCGAAAGTCGATCAGGCCCCTCTCCCCGGCTTGCCTTTACTGGCCGGCTGGGGTGGACCCCAGCAGGGGCTGCAGGACTTTCACCTCTGGCTTGCCTTCACCAGCCGGCCAGAGTGGGATGTCAGAGCTATATGCTCGCAGGGTGGAAGTGAAAGATGCATAAGTCGCGAGTTGGCACAGTGTCTGTCACCACAGACACTGGGTAGAAAGCGGTGTACACCTCTCGGCACCCTGAGCTGCTCACACCAATGTTGCCCACCTTGCTATATCTGGTAGCTAGCTTTTGCTTGACTTCCTGGTAGCTTATTATAGGGGGCCCATCTAGTGAGTGGCGAGTCACCACCTGCCCATTTTTTCGTGATTTTTATCATTGATCGGGCAGGTGCCATAGTCTCTCCATAGTACCAGTTAACCGGTCCACTAACACCTCAACCCAATAGCCCAGTTCATTTTGTTTTCCATTATTTTCAATAGTCTTATGCCAACCGGGGACTGTCCTTGGCTACACTTCTGTAGTGTATAGAGGGATAGTCGCCGGCTGGTGTCACATCACATTATAGTAAAACTGTCAATTGAACGGGCCTCTACGTGTTGGCTTCGGCCCCACGCACGCCTTCCAAAAGTCCGGGACATAATTGCCCGTGGATATGGAACAACTGACAAACATAATAATAAATATTTCACAACATCACATACATTGATCTGACTCCGAGATAGGTAGCTCAAGCACCTGTGTTACGTATATCAGAATCAACAGTGGGATTACAAATATATACATAAAATATATTTTCCTTTTGTAAATACATACTTATAATACATAGGAAACACCCAGACCAATACAAACAGACATGTTTATGCACACAAATGTTTGTACTGTGCGGGGATCGAACCCGCAATCTTTGGACCAAAGGCAGCGTTCACTACCATTGTTGCAAACGGGTCGTCATACCATACTACTCTCGGATAAAGATCGACCGAATCAAGCTTACAGCTAAGGGCCCTCTTACGGATAACTAGCGCCACCAATTGATTATTATTGACTAATATTTATTTTTATTAATTTAAAGTTACGCATTCTTTAATTGTTCGTGTCGTGGAACTAGAAAATGCGTTTTAAACGGAATGTGCAATTTTCAGAAAAAAACGTCTCAGAGTGTGAAAGAGACCCAACCGACCCAGACCCAGCTGGGCCTGACGAAATACGCATTTCCCTGTACGTTATACCAAAATAATTTGCAATTTGTGGATATCTCAACGTTTCATTGCTGCTAAATCCGAATAGCACCTGCTCTTAAAAATATTTACCCACTTAAAGCTAGCCTAGCCTGTAGGGTGATGCACCGTGTATACTGGAAACTGGAATTCAAGACCAAAAAAGCTACGACAGATAAATGTCAATGTCAAATCTATCAATGTCATTTATGTCATTGTCAAATCAAGTTTTCAGGTTTTTTCAACCTTTTGGTAATATGCTTATTTTCTTAGTATAGGCTGGCACAATTCATGATAAGGATTCTCTCAAAAAATAGAAACTTAATTACATCTTCATCTTCACCATCGCTAATGTCTGAATCTCTGACCACGGAATTTGAGTCGGTCACTTGTAGAATAAAGTTTTCCACCACTCCAGTCAAGTTTTGAACAAGTTTTAGATTTAGCGCGTTATTAGGCGAAATAACTCGTAAGGAAAAATGTCAAGTGATATTTTGACAAAGTGGGTAGTCAACAATCGAAGTTAGTCAAAGTCTCAGACACTCAATAAAACGGGCGCGTTATCGACCTACGGATTCAGCCGAGACTACTCCAGGTTTTAAGACTCTCTTAGGTCCTAGCAAGTTGTTCACGTGACAACTCACTCAACACACAATAACATTGTCAACGATTAAAATTCAATGTAACGATGGGACTGACATAACACAAGGTTAAAGTACCTAAACTAAAAATAGAATAAAAAAAAATTCAAAGATTCCCATATTAATATCATGTTGTACCAAACGTTATTAACACCTGAAGTGACACAAGCTCAATACCAGCTTTTCTACCAAACATTACAGATGATTAAGTTTTTATTTATTAAAGTGTATTTTTCTAAATATAAGTCAATAATATATATTACTTCTTTATATTATAGAATTAAAATTACCAATAAACAAATCATGTCGGCGTATGTTTTTAAGAAATAGGTATATACTCTTGTACGATCATTTTATTACAGTGGCAACATTGTAGTAGATTTTTTGGTCTTGAATTCCAGTTTTGGGTATAGACGATGTTGCCGAGCACGAGGTAGCCGCCTATGGTTCGCGCTAGCCTGTAGGGTGACGCACCGTGTAGACGATGTTGCCGAGCACGAGGTAGCCGCCTATGGTTCGCGCTAGCCTGTAGGGTGACGCACCGTGTAGATGATGTTGCCGAGCACGAGGTAGCCGCCTATGGTTCGCGCTAGCCTGTAGGGTGACGCACCGTGTAGACGATGTTGCCGAGCACGAGATAGCCGCCTATGGTTCGCGCTAGCCTGTAGGGTGACGCACCGTGTAGACGATGTTGCCGAGCACGAGGTAGCCGCCTATGGTTCGCGCTAGCCTGTAGGGTGACGCACCGTGTAGACGATGTTGCCGAGCACGAGGTAGCCGCCTATGGTTCGCGCTAGCCTGTAGGGTGACGCACCGTGTAGACGATGTTGCCGAGCACGAGGTAGCCGCCTATGGTTCGCGCTAGCCTGTAGGGTGACGCACCGTGTAGACGATGTTGCCGAGCACGAGGTAGCCGCCTATGGTTCGCGCTAGCCTGTAGGGTGACGCACCGTGTAGACGATGTTGCCGAGCACGAGGTAGCCGCCTATGGTTCGCGCTAGCCTGTAGGGTGACGCACCGTGTAGACGATGTGCCGAGCACGAGGTAGCCGCCTATGGTTCGCGCTAGCCTGTAGGGTGACGCACCGTGTAGACGATGTTGCCGAGCACGAGGTAGCCGCCTATGGTTCGCGCTAGCCTGTAGGGTGACGCACCGTGTAGACGATGTTGCCGAGCACGAGGTAGCCGCCTATGGTTCGCGCTAGCCTGTAGGGTGACGCACCGTGTAGACGATGTTGCCGAGCACGAGGTAGCCGCCTATGGTTCGCGCTAGCCTGTAGGGTGACGCACCGTGTAGACGATGTTGCCGAGCACGAGGTAGCCGCCTATGGTTCGCGCTAGCCTGTAGGGTGACGCACCGTGTAGACGATGTTGCCGAGCACGAGGTAGCCGCCTATGGTTCGCGCTAGCCTGTAGGGTGACGCACCGTGTAGACGATGTTGCCGAGCACGAGGTAGCCGCCTATGGTTCGCGCTAGCCTGTAGGGTGACGCACCGTGTAGACGATGTTGCCGAGCACGAGGTAGCCGCCTATGGTTCGCGCTAGCCTGTAGGGTGACGCACCGTGTAGACGATGTGCCGAGCACGAGGTAGCCGCCTATGGTTCGCGCTAGCCTGTAGGGTGACGCACCGTGTAGACGATGTTGCCGAGCACGAGGTAGCCGCCTATGGTTCGCGCTAGCCTGTAGGGTGACGCACCGTGTAGACGATGTTGCCGAGCACGAGGTAGCCGCCTATGGTTCGCGCTAGCCTGTAGGGTGACGCACCGTGTAGACGATGTTGCCGAGCACGAGGTAGCCGCCTATGGTTCGCGCTAGCCTGTAGGGTGACGCACCGTGTAGACGATGTTGCCGAGCACGAGGTAGCCGCCTATGGTTCGCGCTAGCCTGTAGGGTGACGCACCGTGTAGACGATGTTGCCGAGCACGAGGTAGCCGCCTATGGTTCGCGCTAGCCTGTAGGGTGACGCACCGTGTAGACGATGTTGCCGAGCACGAGGTAGCCGCCTATGGTTCGCGCTAGCCTGTAGGGTGACGCACCGTGTAGACGATGTTGCCGAGCACGAGGTAGCCGCCTATGGTTCGCGCTAGCCTGTAGGGTGACGCACCGTGTAGACGATGTTGCCGAGCACGAGGTAGCCGCCTATGGTTCGCGCTAGCCTGTAGGGTGACGCACCGTGTAGACGATGTTGCCGAGCACGAGGTAGCCGCCTATGGTTCGCGCTAGCCTGTAGGGTGACGCACGTGTAGACGATGTTGCCGAGCACGAGGTAGCCGCCTATGGTTCGCGCTAGCCTGTAGGGTGACGCACCGTGTAGACGATGTTGCCGAGCACGAGGTAGCCGCCTATGGTTCGCGCTAGCCTGTAGGGTGACGCACCGTGTAGACGATGTTGCCGAGCACGAGGTAGCCGCCTATGGTTCGCGCTAGCCTGTAGGGTGACGCACCGTGTAGACGATGTTGCCGAGCACGAGGTAGCCGCCTATGGTTCGCGCTAGCCTGTAGGGTGACGCACCGTGTAGACGATGTTGCCGAGCACGAGTGAGCCGCCTATGGTTCGCGCTAGCCTGTAGGGTGACGCACCGTGTAGACGATGTTGCCGAGCACGAGGTAGCCGCCTATGGTTCGCGCTAGCCTGTAGGGTGACGCACCGTGTAGACGATGTTGCCGAGCACGAGGTAGCCGCCTATGGTTCGCGCTAGCCTGTAGGGTGACGCACCGTGTAGACGATGTTGCCGAGCACGAGGTAGCCGCCTATGGTTCGCGCTAGCCTGTAGGGTGACGCACCGTGTAGACGATGTTGCCGAGCACGAGGTAGCCGCCTATGGTTCGCGCTAGCCTGTAGGGTGACGCACCGTGTAGACGATGTTGCCGAGCACGAGGTAGCCGCCTATGGTTCGCGCTAGCCTGTAGGGTGACGCACCGTGTAGACGATGTTGCCGAGCACGAGGTAGCCGCCTATGGTTCGCGCTAGCCTGTAGGGTGACGCACCGTGTAGACGATGTTGCCGAGCACGAGGTAGCCGCCGTCGCGCGCGTGCGGCCACAGCGCGTGGTGCGCGCACATGAGCATGGGCAGCCAGAACAGCAGCACCGAGTGGATCAGCGCGTTCACGGCCCACACCCAGAACACGCGCACGTTGAACAGCAGCCCCTGCTGCGACGGGATGTACAGGATCGGGTGCTGCCAGACACATCATATCATAGTCATCAAACATAACCAGCGTTAAGCAGAAGCAGCACTGTGCTGTGTTTCAGTGTGTACTGTACTGTGGAAAGGAAGGTTTAAAGGAACTTGTGATTCCACTGGTGTCGCGGGTGTCCATGGGCAGCGCAATCGCTTACTATCAGGTAATCCGTCTGCTCGTCTGCCACCTATCGCATAAAACAAATATATAATAATAATAATAGAAAGTAGTGTTAGTTACACTATTTTATTTATAAGTCAAGAATAACTGGGCCGATTTTACTGAAAATTGGGGGAGAGGTAGCCTTAGACCCAGGGGACGGACATACTTTCCATTCCCATGTGATATAAGTTCCTGTGGGACAAACAAAAACGAATATTACGCGGGCAACGCCGCGAACGAAAGCTAGTTAGTGTTAATTACAATGTTTATAATTTTCAGAACGGCTCAACCCATTTGACCGAAAATTTGGGGAGAAGTAGCATAGAACCAGGATAAGGACAAAGGATACTTTTATCCCTTTTTTTTATGTGATAGGTGGCAGACGAGCAGACGGATCACTTGATAGTAAGCCAATGACAGAAATATGCACATAGATTGGAAAAATCCATGCATGCTCGGATTCGAACCACCACCCCCTATATAGAAGGCGCGTTCTAAACATTTAATTATTGTATACTGAATTTCTTTTTAACTTGACATTTATTAATTAATTATAATGTATGAATGTCAAACATTTTATTGCTATTATTACCTATTCTATTTTGAATATGACCTGTAATTAAAATAAATGATATTTTATTTAATTTTAAATTACTAAGCTACCATCTCTCCAAAATCGTCAGCTAAAACTATCCGTACTACAGATAACGCCCTAGTTTGATGCTTCTCGCTTAGTGAATTTATATTATTCTAGCATAACAATAAAGTAGCTCACCCGTAACATAATCTCAGGTGAACACAACTTGTCGAAGAGTCCTATCGCGAAGGGCGGCAGCGCCGTGAAGATCACGTTGTAGAACCCTATCGTCCAGCGCTCGAACAAGATTTGACCGGACCTGCGAACCGACAAACATACGTCTATTACGTCATACACTTCCATTAAAATCGTCGTCGATTCGAACGCGATACAAACGCGACACTGAAAATTGTATTTTGCTGTTTTACCGACTAAGTATGCAACAATTCCATCACTATACCCAAAACTGGAATTCTAGACCAAAAAATCTACTACAATGTTGCCACTGCAATAAAATGATCGTCCAACAGTATATAACTCTTCTTAAAAACTTACGCCGACATAATTTGTTTATTGGTAATTTTAATTCTATAATATAAAGATGTAATTTTATTGACTTATATTTAGATAAATACGATACACTTTAATAAAAACTTAATCAACTATAATGTTTGCTTGAAAAGCTGGTATTGAGCTTCTGTCACTTCAGGTGTTAATAACATTTGGTACAACATTTGAACTTACATGTTGTTGTTTCGTGCAGTAAGGTGCCACAATGGGATATTAATATAGGAATCTTTGAATTTTAATCGTTTTAAACAATGCTATTGTGTGTTGAGTGAGTTGTCACGTGAACAACTTGCTAGGACCTAAGAGAGTCTTAAATCCTGGAGTAGTCTCGGCTGAATCCGTAGGTCGATAACGCGCCCGTTTATTGAGTGACTGAGACTTTGACTGACTTCGACCGTTGACTTCCCACTTTGTCAAAATATCACTTGAAAATTTTCCTTTCGAGTTATTTCGCCTAATAACGCGTTAAATCTAAAACTTGTGCAAAACTGGACGAATTAATTACTGGAGTGGTGGAAAACTTTATTCTACAAGTGACCGAATCAGATTCCGCAGTCAGAGATTCTGACAGTAGTGATGGTGAAGATGAAGACGTAATTAATTTTCTATTTTTTGAGAATATCCTTATCATGAATTGTGCCAGCCTATACTAAAAAAATAACCATATAACAAAAAGGTTGAAAAAACTTGAAAACTTGATTTGACAATGACATAAGTGACTTCGATAGTTTTGACACTAACGTACTGTCGTAGATTTTTTGGTCTTGAATTCCAGTTTCGAGTATAGATGTCGATAATAAATCTAATAATTTTTACTTGATCAATAGTGTTTTCGCCAAGTTCTGTTACAAGGCCCTGCCACAAAATAAATATATACAGAACGGTCGACTCTAGCGGACGATCGAAGAGTTCGTCGGCCTACGCGCTATTATTCGTCGGCATACGCCTATATCATACCGTATCTCTTTCGCACAGGTTCCGTATAGTCTGTTTGCCTCGCGCTGAAGCACGCCAAGATTACTATACGCTCACTGTCTGTGCGTAGCTTGAGCTACTGAGCTACCGTCACTGGTATCTTGAAGTGTAAGCAACACCGCCGTGCACGAATGCAAAAGCGGCTCAAAAGAAAACGAAAACAGTGAAACGCGTGCGAAAAATCCGCTACATGGTGTACACTGTGGTCTATCCACAAGGTAGAGATACTTTATAGCACAAAAACAAAATACGAGCTTGATACAAATACAATAGACAGTACAATAAGGCAGTAAAAGGTGATTAGTTATTTTTTAACATGGTAATTATGTCAATTGTACGAATGAAAAAACCAATGCTGTTGAAGTTGGACCTCAGTACGACATCTAACGGATTATTCACATGCGATAGTCCACATTATGCGACTCTTGGTTTGAACGTGGTCATCGAATGAACCAATAGAACACATAAAACACCTCTTACACGTTTGCTATGTATATTCGACACACAATTTAATAACTAAGATTTTTCTCTGAGCCCTGGTATTTTCAAAAAACTAGCCATAGATGCACTGCAACCTTAAAATTTCTTTACTGCGTTACTGCTTTGAAATATTATGGTTTTATATTCAATTAGTTTGTATACTCTTTTGTTAACATGGTTTATATACCTACTAACTGGAACACTAAGATATTCATATATTCTTAACACGTGGATAACGCTGTTGGTTATACATTTAATTATCATGTAATTGTACAGTGTATTATTTAAGTTTGTAATGTAACTGTTTGTTGTCTCTAATAAAAAAAAAATTGTCTACCGGCTGAAGTGTTTCCGGAATATTATGATTTGAACGATTTTAAGAAAAGGGTGAATATGCTGTTACCTACTATACTTCGTAATATATAGCAAGAAATAATAAACAAGGCCACAGAATTTTTATTTGGCCACGCGCGCAAACTTCTAATTTACTAACTAAGCACCGGGAAATTGACATAGCCTTTAATTAACTGATTCATCATCTTTACAACGCCAACTAAAAATGTTAAAGAAAGCGTCAAGTCAATTTCAACAATTAATTTTCCTTGTCCTTCTGATTTATACATTGCAAACTAATTTACTAACTCAGCCACGAAATTTGTAACTCATCACCATATTACGTTTTACAGCTTCAATACAAGCTCCTCGAAAATTATGTATTCAAGCTTCAATACTCAACATCATATATTATAACTTAACATGTAAAATAATACTTCATATTCTTTTATCGTGAAAATAGCCACTGTACGATTTGGCGCGAGTGCGCGACATGACAACAACCGGCCATTTGCACCAATCAGAGAGCGCTATTCGATACTTGTGCCGACCCGCCCGCCCGCCTGCCCTTATTTTCTTTTTCTTTTAATCACGTAATTATACGTGTTAATGTTTATTAATTACTTTTCCATAAATGATTGTACTTGTTACACATATTAATACACAAATTGATTTGTATAAATAAATGGTTTTACTATGACTGTCCTTCATAGTTCTTCTTCTTCTTCATATTTGCGTATAATTCCCGGTTGAGTCCAAAGCTGGGCTTTGGAACCCAAGGTACGCTTTGATCATGATTCAGGATTTGGGGAGCCTGGTAATTACAATGAAGCGACTGCCGTCTGACCTTCGCAACCCTTTGACAGAGGAACAAGACCAACTGAATCATGGTTACACGTTTCTGAAACTATCCCAAACGAGCAGGTTTCCTCACGATGTTTTCCTTCACCGCCGAGGTAAATATAGAAATATGCACATAGATTTGAAAAATCTAGAGAAATCGACCCTCCGCATGGAGAGCGCGTTCTAAACCACTAGGCTACCATCGTTCTGGCTGACTGTCCTTAATAGTTCATGTGTAATACATAATAATAATATGTAGTGGCTTTAATTATACTATTTGATGACAATTTTAGGTACATTTAACAATCGATTAATGTAGGATGAGTTACATTTTATTCATACTAAGTTATGCAATTAGAGGCTAATATTCTTACTATTTTGGTGTCATATATTAATACTTTAGAAGCTTCCTATTTGAATGCATACCACAAATTTAGATGCTAAAAAATAACCACTATGCTGAGTTATATTTACAGTGGCTTACATATAAGATAACTAGTCTCTGAGATACTATTATTAAGACGCGCATTGTTTGTGGCCGACTAAGGGCCGATTTCACCGTTGAAATTGATCGCGATCAATTCACTTGAACTCGGTCTACGCGCTAAACTGAGTTCCGTTCCTTTGTTTTCGCTCGCATTGATCGCGTTTAAGCGTTGATCGCGTTCAATTTCGACGGTGAAATCGGCCCTAAGGGCCGATTTCACCGCTTATATTGAACGAGATCAATTCGCTTGAACTCGGTTTACGCGCTAAACTGAGTTCCGTTCCATTGTCTTCGCTTGCATTGATCGCGTTTTAGAGTTGATCGCGTTCAATTTCAACGGTGAAATCTTCTCTTAGTAATTTAGAAGGTAACATATATTTTCTGAGGCGAATAATGCTATTAAAAAGAAGCTTGTTTAATTAGTACCCATATATAGCTTGGTTAGAATGGCAGATGTCACTTATCTTTATTTTAAGGAAAATTATCATTTATCCAAGTTTTATTTTCATAGATTTTTATTGCTAAAGTCGTAAAGATCATTTTTCTGTGACACCAATTGTTGTCATTCTAATCAAGCTAAATTTTACGGACTATTGACAGACCCGATCCACCCTCAAACACGTCATCACTCCATCAGATGAGATTTCGGCCAGATGTCAGGATATACGAAAAAAATAGCATGTCTCACCAGGCAGAGTAGATGGCGAACCAGAGCTCGATGACGTAGAGGCAGATGTTTTTGTAGAAGGAGTAGAGGATGAGCTTGCTGATGCGCGAGTAGTTCCACGCGCCGTGCACCAGCAGCAGGCGCAGCAGGAACCGGAACTGATGACAGCAAAAACCGAATTAATTATGCTTTTTTTTTTACGAAGTTACATCATACATCGCTTATAAAACTAAGACCATATCAGTAAAAAATCATCAATTGATTTTAAACTGTTTAGCATCAAGGTGAGATTCGAATGAAGGAATCTGTCAGTTTTTTCTGATGCAGAGGAAGGACGCAGTGGAAAAAAGCCGGAATGATAGCCGCTAGAGTATCCAATTAATTACCAATTGTATTTAATAGGTTTCAGTATACATGGTATCTTGGTCACAAGGAGACAGTCAAACATGATATATTTTTATAAACAAAGTATATACATAAAATTCAAATCAGTGTCAAGATATTGCCAGTGTCTGATTAGACAAAAAGCAGGTTTTACCTACACCTCCCCATAATCAGAACACTATATGTACACCCTGTATATAATACAATGTATGTACAAAAACGTTATATCAAAAGTACCTTAACACTAGCGCCTTATCAACTACTTAACCTAACTGTACAGACAACACAAAAACAAATGACACTATAGACAAAACACTAGTATAACCCTAAATTAGTTAGGCACTTGTAGTGTCTCAGTTTAGGCAGCGGTTTTGTGAGGATGTCTGCAGTTTGGTGAGCTGATGGAATGAAAACTACATTGACTTGATTCGTGAATATGGATTCACGGACGAAATGATGTCGGATGTCAATGTGTTTCGTGCGGGAACGGAACCCGTAAAAGAGACGGGGATAATGGTTCGGTCAAACATTCTTTTCAGAGTAGGTCGCCAGACCATAGCAAAAAAGTAATTTGCCAACAATAGTTTTCTTTTGTAAATTTGTTTTATTATTAAGTAAATATCGATAAGATATTTGAACGTATTATGTGGAATGAACTGACCGGTGGGCGTCCTCACGATGACGGACATGCGCTTGCGCGCGGAGGTGAAGTCGATGACGTTGAGCACGGCGTACTCCAGCTCGCCGGGCGCGCCGCGCTCGCGCACGCGCACCACGGCCGGCGTGCGCGTGCAGAACTCGAAGCCGAAGCGCGCCGCGCCCAGCACCAGCGCGCGCTCGTCTGCGGGACAAACGACTGCGTGTAGGGCGCGCGCAACGACACTGGTGCCAACTGGTGCCATCCATTTGAAATTAGTAGGATAAAGGCCTGGAGTCAATACAAAGTGGTGCCACCTATAGTTACTGCACTATTACGGTGGGAGAGCCACGCTTCGGCATGAATGGCCCACCTCAACCGAAATGAAACCACGGCCTCACAGAAAACCTTTCGCTGCGTGAGTGAGGGTATCGGAGGCCCAATCCGGAGGAAAGGAGTGGTTTGAAGGTTGGCAGCGCACTTGTGACTCCACCGGTGTCTGCTCGTCTGCCACCTATTACATTTAAAAAAGTCTCCTATACAGGGTGTATCAGTGAACATTTACATCTCTTTAACTACGTGTTCTAACAAGCATTCTGAACAACATGTTTTATTCTACGACTTTCGGAAATTCGTCGAAAACATTTTATTTATTTATTTTCGACTCCCCCTGACTCCCCATACAAAATGAACAAGTCACTTGCCCGAGTGATTGTTGAAAAGTTGATTTTTTTATGCGAATTCCCATAAGTCATAGAATAAATATTCCAATGGCAGTAAAAATGGGCGTCTTCCTGTGGACGCCACGAAAGAAGGCTTACCGCGGGCACTAACATTTTAGATTGTATGTATGGATCTAAAGCCCAAATTTGAATGTTGATGGCGAATGTAGCGCGCTTTTCAAAGGACTTTTTTGGTGGCGCAGACTTATTTATGAATAAAGACGGCCGCGATTGGGTCATTCCGATATACCATTATATTGAACGTTACGAGCCAATCCAAGTTTCCCTCCCTTTCACACGCGCTGTGTTTCTCCTTTGTCTAAATGTCACATAGAAGTATTACGTCGAGTTGGAAAACAGCGCCATCTGATGCAGACCGTCAAAAAATAACAATTGCATATCTTGGTCACGAGCTAAGGCTCGATAGATGCGAACTTTTGTGGCGGGAAGATGATAGTTGGTCGGAGAAAGAAATCATGGTTGCGTAACATCATATGGACGGGAGATCCCCGTAAGGATCCCCAGGGGATGCCTAAGAGCTTTCCCATCTAGCAAGAGATCGAGTGAGATATGCAGAGCTGACTGATGAGACAGATATATCTTCGTTCTTCGCGCTAAGGCCTCTGTGTCTGGTTCAGTGGGGTACCTGGCGAGGCGGCGTGGTAGTTAATCTTGCCCTCCACCATCTCCGGTATGACGGTGTGGCAGATAGCCAGCATGGTGAGGAACTCCCGTATGACGGGCGCGGTGGGGTGATTCCGCGTTAGGTTTTGATACAGGGGGGTGTCTTCTAGGTTCTCATTCTCTCCCGGACGGTTGTAGATCATCTGAAAAAAAAATGAAAAGTTGTTTGGGTTTGGAATGGCAAAGACGAACCTTTTGAACTATGAGGATCGAGTGGTAATTAAAATAATAACTTAGAACTACGTCACGCGTGAAAGGTCGTTTGTGTCATCGACCCAGATATACTTCCGATGCGCATACCTAATTGCACGTAATAAACACACTTCAGAATTATTAACTTATCATACTACTACAGTTTTTAAAGACCATTTCGTGTTCCGCAACTTCAAACCGTTTTCCGTTTCATTCCAAAGCTTTCTTCGTCGCGCAAGGAGGCCTCTGATTATTTTCACGCGAATTTGTAAAACTATGATCATACAGCTTAGAACCTAATGAGATTGGCGCGGATTCTAGCGTATTTTTCACATGCGATAGCCGCCATTGGGTGGTATGCTGGTATGGGGTAGGGTATTTTAATTTTAACGTAGGGTATTGTGATTTTAAGGTAGAGCATTGTCAATTTAAGGTAGGACATTCTCATTTTAAGCAAGGGCATTGTCATTTTAAGACAGGGCTGTGATTTAAGGTAGGAAATTGTGATTTTAAGGTAGAGCCCCACAATGGCCTATGGGAACAAATTTTGAAGTATGGTTTTAATATTTTTTTCCAATGCCTTTTACTATTTTAAGTAACTAATTTGAATATTTTTGTAAAATAGCAAGTAGTTATTTTTTAATTAATTTTCTAACATTTTGAATTCGAAGCGTATTTGTGACGTCATAAATGTCTTTTTCCCCAATTTACGGGAAAAATATCGTATGAAAAAATAACATACTTCTAAAAATTTACTTTGTTCGGGGAAATTTTAAATCACTATCTGGTAACATTACGGTAAAACAAAATAAAGACAGGCCACTGGGTCACACTGCAAATAAACATAACACAAACTAGCGCCATCTGTTACTTGGTTCGGGTGAATAAGTCACTGAGACAATGTTGTTACCTAAATGTAATCTTCTGAATACAACCTGTCTTAATAGCTAGCGTATCTAGGGTCAAAGTTGAAGGTCAACGCAATTTTATTGAAAATCCTTGATCCAGGCAGTGGTTTTAAATATTATAATATGTTATGATGCCAATGCTCACAAATGCCTCGAAACGGTTTTCGGATTAGAACCTGTTTATTTTTTTTCCCATACCCCATTGCCCTGCGTGGAGTGCACTAACCTCGGCGATGGAGCACTTGTGGAACTCCATGACGTTACAGATATCCGTATAGGTGGGGCTCCGCGGGAAAAAAGAGGGTTGGCATCGCGCTTGTGACTCCCCTTTCTTGTACAGTCAGCAGTTCAAATCTACCAAAAATATCTGAGCATTTGACAAAAGACAACCGTACTTACACACGCTAGACCGTGGGAGAGCCACGATTCGGCATGAATGGGGCGGGTCAATCGGAGTGATACCACGGCCTCGCAGAAAACTGGCATGAAGCAGTATTGTGCTGTGTTTCGCTGCGTGAGGGAGGGTACCGGAGGCCCAGTCCGGAGGAAAGGGGTAGGGGTAGAGCTTGGCAGCGCAGGTGTCCATGGGCAGCGGCAATCGCTTACCATCAGGTGATCCGTCTGCTCGTCTGCCACCTAGGTATCATAAAAACAAATACGCCAAGGTACAATTTCATTTGTTGTTCCAGAACAAATGACAACAAATGAAAGTACAGCTTAAGGTATTGTGCTCAAAGTATTTTTTGTCAAATGCTCAGATATTTTGGCTAGGTTTCAAAGTTAAGATCATTTTGATCCTGCCTGTACCTTAGTTTTGAAATATAATATTTGATTAATGTTCAATAGTAAAACTTTGAAATTTCATCTCGTGTTCAGGCGGGACTCGAACCCACACCTTTCACAATCCGGGTGAATGTTCTACCAATTAGACCACTGAACGCGTTACTAACCCGACGAAATTTGTAAGTGCTTGATTCGACATGAGCTGTCGATAGTCTCATCAATATTGTAGGTATATTTACAATATCCAGCGGAAACATTCCTACAAATATTCGACCGCCAGTTAAGATGAGACTGCTAAACATGAGATGATTTTTTTAAGTGTGTTATTTACTTAAGAATAAATTGCAAAAGATTGCTATAAAAAATATCAACTAGTAAAACTTTGGTTTCAACTTAACGGGTTTTCATCTAAGGATACAAGGAATTCTACGCTTGCGTTGATATTAGACATAAAGTAATCGATATTTAACATAAATAGCTCTTTAGAGAGAGAGAGAGAGAGAGTATCATGATTGTGTAGGTACTTACTTGAAAAAATCTAACAATTTCTGCAGTAACTTGTAACGATATAGGTATAAGGTTGTTGTACAAGATTAAAAACGTCAAAAAGTTAAATCCGAAATGTGTATTCTGCGCCTCTGTAACAAAAGCAAAAAGTAAATCAATATACAAGTTTATCTTCTGTTTCTAATGTAGAGTAGACAGCAGCTATGAGTTGGCCAAAGACTTCTTTCTGATTTAGAAGTTAAATTAAATATTTCACGACATCACATACATTGATCTGACTCCGAGATAGGTAGCGCAAGTAACGGTGGGATTACACATATATACATATAATAGATATATAGATATACTTTAGGCATTACAGAAACTTTGTGTACAATTTCGGCGATTCTACCAGACAACCTTAGGGTAAAGGACATTTAATAGTAATATAAGACTGTTTTTTTTGTAAATTATACAGGGTATATCTGTGGACATTTACATCCCTTTAACCATGTATTCTACCAACCATTCTAAACAGCATTTGTTCTACGACTTTTCGAAATTTGTCGAAAACTTTTTCGACTCCCCATACAAAATGACCAAGTCACGTGACCGACTTTGTATGACAAGTTAACATATTTTAATACGAATTTCCAAAAGTCATAGAATAAATGTGGTTCAGAATGGTTGATAGAATACGTGGCTAAAGGGCTGTAAATGTTCACAGATACACCCTATATACTTATGATACATAGTGAACACCCAGACCAATACAAACTGACATGTTCATGCAAAAAAATGTTTGTACTGTGCGGGGATCGAACCCGCAACCCTTGGACCAAAGGCAGCATTCACTGCCACTGATCTAAACGAGTCGACAAAGGTTAAGTTATAGGCAGAATAACTCTACTGTGGCCATTGACAAATTTTAGCTCGTCATACAAAGCAAAGAAAATGACTGCCCGTTGAGTCCACGCCACCAAAGAAGTCCCGTGAGACTCGCTCTTCAGTCGCCATCAATATTCAAATTTGGGCTTTATATCGTTGAACATAAGAAATCAACAATTTTGTGCGGGACTTATTTCGTGGCGCAGACTCTAGGTGCAATGGCGGTGGCTACAGACTAAAGGTATAGATTGTGTATGTATTAGCAGATCACACTTGTGGACGCCCAGACCACGTGCACAATTAGGCAAGCACGCAAACGAGGTGGGCAGGCACATACAAGTATGTACTATGTAGTACCAAAGTATAGCCGTGGGATAGCCACGCTTCGCCACGAATGGGCTGGCTTGACCGAAGTGATACCACGTCCTCACGGAAAACCAGCATGAAGCAGCGTCTTTATTTATTTATTTATTTGGTGTGTTTCGCAGCGTGAGTAAGGGTACCGAAGGCCCAGCCCAGGGGAAAAGGGGTTTCAAAGATTGACAGCACAATCATTGTGCCTCTACTGTTGTTGCAGGTGTCCATGAGTGGCGGCAATCGCTTATCATTAGACGACCAGTCAGCTCGTATGCCACTTATCACATTAAAAAGTAATATGCAGTTAAGCCTACTCTTGCATTGGGGCAAGCGGGCAACGTAGGAACATACTCATCAGTTACGGTACAGCCCTCACGCGGATCGCCCCATATGGACCTGGCAAAAATGTATCTTGCTAAAGTTTGAATCATTTGAAACTGGAATCGTGAAGAGATACGCTTCATTTGAAACATCGACTCTCAGATAGATTCAAAGCAGAGAGCGAATCGATTAGGATGACCCCTTATTTAAATTATTTTACCAAGTTTCATACATACCATCGAGTTATATAAAGATCATTTTTCTGTGACACCAATGCCTGTCATTTCAATTAATGTTATGTCTCTTTCCCCGCGTGACACGTTCCATGTATTGCTGACGGAACTCGTTCTCTCGCTATCAGTGATCATCTATAGTTATTCGCACATTCGTGTCAGTGGAACACAAGGAGTCAGTGAGCGAGCTGACCGATAGAGCAAATCCGATCTTGAGATCCAAAAGAGCCGAATGATACATTCGGAGCGAGCATTTGTGATTCGGACACTCATCCCCAGGTCGAGCGAAATCTATGTTTCGATTTTTTCGAACATAGCTCGGGTTTGTGATCACCAATCCGCATTTGGCAAGCGTGGTGATTAAGCCTAATCCCATCATAGTAGCGATAATGTAGTTATGTAATATTAATGTTAAGTAGTGTGTAGTTATTTTATATTAGTGTATTTTTTCCTCACTAATAACTACAAATTTTCCTTTCGCCGCACCACTGCACTTTCTGCATGACCCAAAGGTTGACTGGTAGAGAATGCTTCTTGGCATTAAGTTCGCCTTATTGTATTAAAATGTGTGCAATAAAGTTTTAAATAAATAAATAACTTGACTTTTATGACGGGGGGTGGGGCCTTTGCCCTGCAGTGGGACAGTTTATAGGCTGATACTTTAGGTTATAAAGGCGGTAGTTGTGTAGGTGTGTGGCGGCACTCACCGGGCGCACGGGCACGGCGGCGACGGGGCGCGCGTGCGGCACGGGCTGCGCGGGCGCGTCGCGGCGCGCCAGCGGCAGGCGCACGAGGCGCTCGCCGCCCACGAACAGCGCGCCGCCCAGCGCCGCCAGCCAGCCCGCGCCGCCGCCCTGCCACACCACGCGTCTGCCGACACAACAACTCATTCGCTGATCAAACACTTCACGCCGCGTGCTCCCCGGCAGAGTACAATAGCCCACCCTCACTCTTACCGACGTGCACGACCAACGGAGCAGACGGCTAATCTTACTCAACACTAGCTTCGTGCTTTCACAGATTAGAACACTTGCTCACTGGATAGGTGTAGTCTTTAGTGAAACACTTCCATGTGTTGTGAATGTTGTAATACTAATAATCAATTTCATGATAACACAAGCTTATACATCTAAATCTTAAATTAAAATAATAATAATTTATAACATCTATCATGAGGTGTCGTAAAAGGCGACTAAGGTAAAGCTGCTGGCATGATCATCAGCACCCAGAGAAGGAAAACTGCATTTATATCAAAACCCTCGCCATCGCCCCGCCTCGCTCGTGAGTATGGCAATTACCCTCTCATGTGATTGAGGGAGGCCCGTGCCCCAGCAGTGGGACTTAAATGGGCTGATGACGATGAAACATTTCAACGATACACCTTTAATTTTTTATCGTTTACATCCCGAAACACTCTTAAGGTGACGGCTAGGAAACACTAGCGACGGCAATCGATTTTGATTTTTAGCTACTAAACATGATCTATTTTAAAAAATTTCGAGGTTACAACCTCTCGGCAAACACTTATACTATTTATTAAATAACCATGCACAAATGTTGGGTCCGTTTTTGTACGCGAAAAATTGATTCACGCCAAAAGTGACCGCTTTTGGCGTGAATCAATTTTTCGCGTACGCATTGAACCCAACATTTTTGCATGGTTATTTAATAAACAGTATAAATGTATTCCGAAATATTGTAATCCCGAAATTGTTTAAAATAGATCCCGTTTAGTAGCTAAAAAATAAAAATGATTGGCATCGCTAGTGTGCCCTACCCGTCGCCTTAATAGGTATCGTGAATAAAGTCTATTTACTGATATGTTATTGGGTGGATATTCCATTTTGTATGGAATGAACAGCTTTTTTCGCTTTTTTTATATGAGCAGACGGATCACCTGATGGTAAGCGATTGCCGCCACCCATGGACACCCGCGACACCAGTGGAGTCACAAGTGCGCTGCCGAACTTCAAACCCCCCTCTCCCCCGGATCGGCTCACTCACGCTGCGAAGCACAACACAGTGCTGCTTCACGCTGGTTTTCTGTCAGGCCGTGGTATCACTCTGGTCGAGCCGGCCCATTCATGCCGAAGCGTGCCTCTCCCACGGTCAATCGCTTATTTTGTTGACTAAATGGACTTCATTCACGATACCTATTATGAGGTTTTCGGGATGTAAACGATAAAAAAAATGATAATGTTCTTATACATTATCATATAGCGTTAATAATAATTAATATTTTATGTATGTACTGCTGTGTAATAAAATAATTTATTAAAAGGTTGAGGACCTGCGTCAGTGAACTCGCCTAGTGAGTTCAGGCATAGTGTAATTCAATTTATTTTCATAAATTATAAACATTATCTTTACAAAGGGGCCACCGTGTAAATGTTCATATTAGAGTTTATTTAGTCTACACTTTGATTTTCAGCATAAAATACGGACGCGTTTTGAAAATATTGGCGAATTCAACTAAATTCTTAGGATTGTACATTGATGGCAATTTAAAATGGAAAAGCTATATTGCACACATGGATAGGAAGAAATTAAGTCAATTCTCATATGCATTGTACAATCTTCGGAAAATTTCAAACGAATTGGCTTTATTAACAGCGTATAATGGTTATGACGTGTCTACATTACGATACGGCATAATATTCTGGGGAAACTCTACCGACAAGGACTTTGCCTTCAAAGCTCAAAAGCGATGCATCAGGGCAATGTATAACATGAAACAGATAGACTCCTGTAAGCCACTATTTTTAAAATATATATTTAATATGTATTTAAGTATATATTTGTGTTCCTCTGTTGTCTGATATCTGTAACACAAGTGCTTAAACTACTTAGTATGGAATCAGGTCAACCTATGAGATGTTGTGAGAATTATTATTATTAATTATTATTGACAGTTCCATGTTTAAACATCTATGAGGTTGCAGTTTTTGTCAAGGCAAATGACAGTTTGTTTGAGTTTAGGACTCGAGATTGTCACAGAAACAAACAACATTAATGAATCAAAGTATTTTCTGTAACACTATTCGTATTTTTAATAAAATTCCAGACGATATTCGAAATGTTGATGACCTTAGTACATTTAAAAATAAATTCCACGAGTTCCTTGTCCAGAAGAGTTACTACTCAATTCAGGAATACTATCTGATAATAACTACTGACTAATCTAGTGAAATATAAGTTAATAATAATGTAATCAGTTTAATTAATAATAATAGCCTATAATGTTCTATAATCAATCAATTGTATTGTATGCCTATAAGGCAAAACACAGTGAAACTTACTTTATAATAATTCTTTCACCTGTATGTACTACCTGTGATTCACAATAAAGATATTATAATTATGATTATGAAAAACCTTTGACTAGCCAGGCGAGTCGCCGGCACAGGAACAAAATGTATGTCGACTCGCGAGGTGAGTCGTGGGCATTGAACGTGTTAATAACACAGATTACCTACCCTTCTTTAGGAACAACCGCTATGGCCCTGGCCAAGTCCACCTCAGACCAGAATAAAACTTTTCTATACTTTTGTTCTATGCTAATTACTTCTATTCTGTTAGTCTCCCCATCCGTCCAGTATATTTTGTCTGTGTACCAATCTATTGCAATTCCTGTAGGGGTTATTAGACCCTCTGATACTATTCTTATCTGTAATGTACATAACACAATTAAATTATTGGAGACTTAGGTAATGTCGATAAATTCAATTTCATTTTGATAAATATCAAAAAATTGTGTAATTAGGTAGGTACGGTCAACATCAAAAGTATCTTAACACATTAGTACCATGTCGAAGGAACATTTTGTACTTACCCCTTAGAAACTGACTATAATAGGCAGAATGGTTACTTTGACATGGTGCTAAAGTGTTAAGCTACTTTTGATGCTGACCGTACTGTTATGATAGTAATGATATGTAACACTAACCGAGTAGGTACAAACAATAGCAGGTTACTATGATCTGTTAAATTTCCTTAATAATTGATATTTAACCAAATTAGGAATCAATAGAAGAAATTAGACAGATTTTAATAGGTTGATGTGTGGCTGCTGCCCATACATTCAATGGTTGTTTAAAAAATGTAAAGAAGTAACAATGCACATAAGAAACTTACTTTTTCCCCTGAATAGGTTTCGTTGTAATTCATACATTGTATAAGCTCAGCTGTCTGGTCAGACCAACAAATTAAATTTTTACTATGAATAAAGTCTACAGCAGAACCTTGTTCTAAACCTTTAACAATCGCATCGGCTTTTCCAAGTCTTGATAAATTTGCTACTCGGATGTCGGATGCCGTCGAATATAACAATATAGGATTACTAGCTACTGAATAATAACCTGAAATGAAAAGAAAAAATTGTAAACATTTTGAAGATTCAAATGATATCAAATCTACTTGAACATAGAATTCAAATGTGGGAATAAAATTAACCTGTAGATTACCTTTTAACTGCAAAAACATTAACAAACAAAATATATGGACAACATTTTGTATTATTTTGTCGGCATGAAGTATTCTTCGGCGTTTTGTCATAATGAAAACAAACGAAGAACTGACGAAGCTAGCATGTGTTTATTTATCTTGCACCATGACACCATAGAGTATATTATTTAATCTGAGATTAAAAGTATGTACTCTATGGTAGTATCTTACTTTTTTTTTTATGGGCCTAATGCCGCGCACGGTGATGGCCGCACGTGTGATTCCGCCAATGTCAAGTGTTTAGGGAGACACGTTATATTTAGATATTGACCGGTTTATGATTTTAGATTTCCGATCTATTTTGAAGTTTTCTTTTGTTAGGGCCAACATCTAAAACAAATAAAAAGCAGCAGCACATATAGACAACACAGCAGCACAGACGAGACGAGACGAGAGACAAAACAACATTTAACAATAATAATATAGGGATGGAAATAAGATTAAAATTTATATCATATACACTTATATATTTACATAAATATTTTAAATACTGTGAAACAGGGAGGGTTAATAGATATTGGAAATTTAAAGGGCGGGGGATTTTGGGTGGTCATATGTCATATAAGGATGTCGGGTATTTTAAGCAATTGAAAAATATATGATCTGTGGTTCCTTCGTCTATGCCGCATTCGCATATAGAACTGCCTTTTACGTGAATTTTGTTTAAAAAAACTATGCGAAGGCGACATATTGTAGATATAACACGCTTATCAGACAGCCTGTATTTTGTGTTAAAAACCACGGCCTCCTAGGAATCGATGGTTGAACACTCTTGTACAAGCAGCCATTTTTCTGCTAAGTCCTTCGTAGCAAGAGGTGAGACATCACACGCATATACTGAGTTAACGGGCGATCTATTCGCGACAGCTTCTTTTGCCCATGTGTCTACTTGTTCGTTACCACTTATCCCACAGTGGCTTGGGACCCAGATTAATTTAATTTGAATAATATTATAGCTTAGAATTCATAAAGAAAAACGCAACGTTAGTTTAGACCAAAGAGTAGGTTTAGACGTCGTATATATATTTATGTGTCCAGCAAACAACGTGACTAAACAACTCTGGTTACCATGGTGACCAATACCATAGGCGCCGATGTTGTCTATGCAAGTAGTGTAGCATTCGCCCCCATCCACTCTAAACGGCCCGACATGTCCTCTATGAGCCGACGCGAGGGGTGTTGACAGAATGACAACTTCTAAAGGAAAACAACTTAGATCATTGCACATAGCAAGGAGGTATTATCACATTCACCCCCCCTAAGAAGTCACGTAGTCTTTAAAATAGGCTGGGGGTCTCCGATCTCTGCCCGAGCTTCGTGGCAGACGATCATTTTCAGCTTCCTCGTTTAGACTCGTAGGTGACTCCCTATCTTCACGAGTTTCTCTGATTTCCCTAGTGTCTTCGTCGTCGGAGGTATCGTCATCCACAGCTCGCGGCAATGGCGCTAGGGACCTATTGGAGACTGTGGTCTCACGTCCATCTGCTAACCTGATGAATGAATATTCAGGGTTGCTCTGTAGCAGTTCGACCTCCTCCACAGCCGGGTCATATTTGGAGCTTCTCACGTTCCTTCGCATGTAGACCGGACCTGGTACGTGGAGCCATGTTGGCAAGGATTGTCCGTTTTGAGACCGGCGTGGATGATTAAACATTCGCTCATGTGGCGTTTCATTGGTACTGGTACACAAGAGAGATCTTATTGAGTGTAATGCCGGTAGCAAAGCCCTTTCCCAGTTAGCGATATCATCATTATTAGATCTGATGTGTAGTTGGATTGTTCGCCACAATGTACCATTGAGACGCTCTACCTGCCCGTTTCCTTGGGGGTTATAAGGCGTAGTGCGACTACAGGATGTACCAACAGTTAATAAGAATTGTCTCAGTTCATCCGATAAGAATGCCGTCCCTCGGTCAGAATGAATGTACGCTGGGGTACCGAATGTAGAGAACAGGTCTTTCAAACAATTTATGACAGTTCGAGACGTTAAATCTTTGCAAGCGTATGCGAATGGCAATCGGCTAAATTCGTCAATTATAGTCAAAACATACTGATTCTGGGTGTTAGAAGGTACAGGTCCTTTAAAGTCAATGTTAAGGCGTTCGAAAGGTGCAGTCGCTTTAATAAGATGACCTTGGTTTTTAATATATCGTGGCTTGATTTCTGCGCATATCGGACAGGCAGCCGTCATTCTTCTTATCTCTTCGACTGAGTAGGGCAGATTCTTAGATCTAACCCAGTGAACCATCCGCGTGATCCCTGGGTGAACGAGGGACCGATGCAGCTCGACTAATTTAGAGTTGGGAGAATTTATGTGCATACATACTCGGGAGAGTGTATCAGCGACGACGTTTTGTTTTCCAGGGCGATAAACTATGTCAAACTTGAAACAAGACAGTTCCAAGCGCCATCTCTCTATCTTCTCGTTCTTTATCTTGTTGGAATGATTTTGGTTAAACATTAATGCAACGGACTGCTGATCAGTGGTTAGAAGAAAATGTCGTCCTAACAAGAAATGCCTCCATTTTCGTAATGCTTCGACGATGGCACAGGCTTCTTTCTCGATCGTAGGATGCCTCTTCTCGGAGTCATTAAGTGAGCGGGAGAAAAATGCGATAGGGCGCTCCTTTTGTGATAGCGTCGCTGCGATAGCAAGGTCAGAAGCATCAGTTTCGACAGGAAACATCTCTTTGTCATCTATTCCAGCTAAGGTTGACTTGGAAATTTCAGTTTTAAGTCTTTCGAAGGCGGCAACAGCTTCTTGT
The DNA here is from genome assembly GCA_019059595.1 of Marasmia exigua. Lineage (NCBI taxonomy): Eukaryota > Metazoa > Arthropoda > Insecta > Lepidoptera > Crambidae > Marasmia > Marasmia exigua. Next base: position 5,201,546 of record CM032465.1, on the reverse strand, counting down.
GAAAGAGGTAAAGTAGCTCCGACCAATGGCTTTATTTTAAAAGAGAAGTTGTCAACCCATTTTGAGTAGTGGGCAAAGAGCCCGAGAGATCGCTTCAGGGAAGCAGTGTCAGTGGGGGTTGGGAGATTCATTAAAGGTTCTAATCGAGACTTGTCCGGTTTGATAGAGTTGTTTTCAATTGTATAGCCAAGTAGGTTAATTGATTCCGACTCAAACGTGCACTTATTAATATTCAAAGTTAGTTTGTATTTTTCGGCGGCTTTCATAAATTTTTGGAGATTGTTATCGTGATCTTTCTTATCTTTACCGCATATGGTCACGTCGTCAAGATAGGCGTAGGTACCTATGAGTTTCTCAGTATCGATTACATATTGTAAAGTCCTTTGAAAAGCAGACACTCCGTTTGTAACGCCGAAAAATACAAACTAACTTTGAATATTAATAAGTGCACGTTTGAGTCGGAATCAATTAACCTACTTGGCTATACAATTGAAAACAACTCTATCAAACCGGACAAGTCTCGATTAGAACCTTTAATGAATCTCCCAACCCCCACTGACACTGCTTCCCTGAAGCGATCTCTCGGGCTCTTTGCCCACTACTCAAAATGGGTTGACAACTTCTCTTTTAAAATAAAGCCATTGGTCGGAGCTACTTTACCTCTTTCACAAGAAGCTGTTGCCGCCTTCGAAAGACTTAAAACTGAAATTTCCAAGTCAACCTTAGCTGGAATAGATGACAAAGAGATGTTTATCGTTGAATAAATTGTTATAAATAAAGACAAACCAATAGAATGTTGGTTTTATTCAACGATAAAATTACTACATCGTAAATCACAGACATTGACAGAATGACAACTTCTAAAGGAAAACAACTTAGATCATTGCACATAGCAAGGAGGTATTATCACAGGTGTATAGCTCGTCCACTTCGTCTAGGTCCCACTACTGGTACCAACGGCGTTTCTGAGATCGCCGGTGTTGGTGAACGTTCGACAGCAGCCGGTGAGCAGGTCAGGGGAGCGGGTACGGCCGCCGTTGATGCGACTATAGGTGCGACAATAGGCTCTGGATCAGTGCTGACATCATTTGCAGTGGCCTCCCCGACATATGCAGAACCCCTGGCACTGGGTGTCGTTATCGCAGCTGGTGGGAACTCTGGGACAATTCGCGGCCGTAGGTGATCCGCGTGACGTCTTTTCACCACACCGTTCTCTGTGCGTACTTCATACGAAAACACGTTAGTTCTACGTGTGATCACTGCCGGTTCCCAGCGATCGTCATTCTGCGTCCGGGTGTATACGTTTTGCCCTGCGACAAAACTTGGAGCACCCGCTTCGGCTGCGATATTTGCTGTAACTTGTGTAAAACGTAATTGCCTCTTAAGGTCCGGACGGATATTATCGAGCACGCAATTAAGTTGTCTGCCAAACATCATTTGAGCGGGTGACTTGCCGGTTGTGTTATGGGGGTATTCCGATAGGTGAACAGGAAATTTTGAAACCGCTTCTCTATATTCAAAGAATCTCCTCTGCTTGCTCGCATTCTGGTTTTGAATGTGTGAACAAGGCGCTCTGCTAAGCCATTGCTCCTTGGGTGGTAGGGAGACGAAGTGATATGCAGTATTCCATTAGTGATGCAATATGTTTCGAAGTCTTTTGATGTAAATTGCGGTCCATTGTCGGATACTATGATGTGGGGTAGACCGAATGTTGTAAAAATTTCGTCTAAGACCTCGCACAGCTTAGGAGTGGTTATTTTGTTCATAGGCCTCACTTCAATCCATTTAGACAGGGCATCGCAAAGAACCAGCCAGTACTTTTTACCCTTCAAACGGTCCTGCAAAGTCTAAATGAATACGTTCCCAAACCTTATCAGGAATAGACCAGCTGAAAACCGGTAGCTCTGCGTTGTGCGGTCTGTGTTCCTGGCAGGTGTGGCAGCGTTTAACAAAGATGTCGATGTCTTTCTCAGAAGCATCACATGCGAGGAACAGTGGGCGTTCCTTCGTCCAGGGCAATCAAAGGTTTAGAGCCAGCTACGAGGCGCTTGGTTTTTTCAAATGCTCGGTTTTCCTTTTCTGTCCACTGCCATTTTTTTAGATTTCCCGGTAAGAGAATGTAAGTCAGCGCAAACGCTATGCAGGTTTGCTGAGAAACGTTCATAAAAATTGACAAGTCCCAGGAACGAGCGGAGTTCCTTTACGTCCTTAGGTGCCGGTGCGTTAGTAATTGCTTCTTTTTTGTTCTGCGCCGGGCGCACACCATGTTTATCAATTATATGCCCAAGATATTCTACCTCCGGTCGTAAGAAGGTGGATTTCTTTAAATTAACCTTCAGTCCAGCCTTCGAAAGCCTGTCGAGGACTATTGAGAGTGTCTTAAGGTGTTCTTGATCGCTTTTACCCGTGATTGCGACGTCATTGAAATAAATGGCCACGTGCGGTATGTCATTGAGTAAACCTTCCAAGAATCGCTGAAAAATAGACGGTGCTGTGGTGATTCCGAACGGCATTCTATTGTAGACGAAAAAACCCTTGTGTGTGGTAATAGCTGTATATTTTTTCGACTCCGGTGCTTATTTCAAACTGCAGGTATGCATCCTTGAGGCCGATTTTACTAAATTTGTCACCATGAGCCAGTCGCTGGCGTAACTGATCAAATACGGGTACTGGATGTGCGTGTGCGATCAAAACTGGGTTAATTGTGACTCTGTAGTCTCCACAGATACGTACTAGTCCATTCTTCTTTAGAACGTTTACAGTGGGAGTTGCCCACTCAACGGGTGTTACGTTTGGGTCTATAGGTGTGATAATGCCTTCCGTGGTCAAACGTTCTAGTTCTAGCTCGATATTTTTCCTCATGCTAAACTTGACAGGGCGTGGAGGTAGGTGTTTAGGCTCAGCCCCTGTTTTTATGTGGTTGTTAACCGAGTAATCTTTGACTCTCCCTAATTTGTCGTCAAACAGTGAGGAATGTTCTCCCAGTACTTGCTCCAAGGTGACCTTCTCGGTGTTTTTGATGGAGTATACTGCGACAGGGAAAGGCATATCGAACGCTTCGCTCCATAGTAAGCCGAAAAGCATAGGTTCCGCTGCATCCATGACCACGGCCGTCAGGGTCTTTAGTTCGCCATTTACCTGAGCGTGAACCTCAGTAATGCCGTCACATTTCAAATCAAGGTCACAGTAAGCTTTGAGTTTCGGGCCTCTTCGCAAGGGTGGTCTGCCAATTCGTTCCCAAAACTGTGAGCTGATGATGGTGTATAGAGAGCACGGGCCCAATCCATGGTGCATCCATGGCCGTTGATAACGACGTCAATTATTTTTTTGCAGCGCGTTGTGCCGCTAATTTTGAAAATAGGGTTCCTATTGTCGGCTTCAGGGGACTCATCATCGTCTGGCTCGGAGTATGTTGAACTCGACGAAGAACGTGAAGCGATGTCGTCCTTAACTCTGTTGACCTTGTTGGTGCGTTTCCGCTGGTCGCGAGGTGGTTTGTTGTCCTGCGCGAGATACGCCCGTCCAGTTTTAATGCAACAAGTTTCGAAATGTCCTTCCTGGCCACACGAATTGCAAGAGCGGCCTTTAGCTGGGCATACCAACTAGGCTTTCATCCATCGCTTTGGAGGCATCAGTAAATATGGACAACCATTGTTGCCAATCCTCATTTAGGCGTTGGGTGAATTTCTCGTTAGCAAGAGGGTCATTCTTGTTAATTCCAAAATCGAATAAGATGTTAGGTTCCAAAATCAGGGCGTTGTAATTAATATAATATATACCAATTTTGTGCCTTACCGTTTGGTGTCTCTGTGGCTCCTCTTTTTTTTACCAAGATTATGAAAGATACTCTAAACGATTTATTGTGCATAAGTGATACTTAAGAGCAGTGCCTAAACAACATTAACGAAACATTCAAGTTGCTTAACTGCCTAGGATTTGTAATGAATTATGACAAAATCATGTTGTCTCTATGTCAATCCTGTAAATTTCTCGGCTTTCAATTTAATACTCAAGACCTAAATATTAGTCTCCCTCAAGATAAGCGAAACAAAATTACAGTTGGTTGTTAAATACTCAGTTACCGTCATGCTCCATACGTGAATTCGCTCAACTAATAGGAGTCTTGGTTGCTGCTTGCCCTACCGCCAAGTATGGGTGGATGTACACAAAAGTTCTCGATCGTCAAAAGAACTTGACCTTACTTAAACTGATAATTACGAAACAAAAAATTGTTTACCTAAAGTTATATTATATTATATGATCTTAATTCGTGATGTAGTTATAATGCAACGCGAAAATCTAAAAAACTATCTTAATTGGTGGTCATCAAATATAGACACCACATGTAATTTTTATCAGACAGCCTAATTTTGAACTCGAGATTTACACTGACGCTTCACTGTCAGGATGGGGTGCCGTTAGTAACGGCTGCACTGTAAATGGAAAATGGAAAGATATAGAAAAAACTTATAAATTATTTAGAATTGACGGCTGCCTTTATGGGCTTAAAGTTTTTCGCGCATAATATAACCAACTGCGCAATACTACTCCGCGTTGACAATACAACCGCTATCAGTTAAATAAATAGAATGGGCAGGGTACAATATCCCCACCTATACTCACTCGCAAGAACACTCTGGCAGTGGTGCGATGAACGCGGCCTCTGGATTTAAGCATCCTATGTGAATTCAAAGGAAAACCGTGCAGATTTCGCATTCAGGATTGTCAATCCTGATACTGAATGGGCACTTTCTGATCAGGCCTTCCAAAATGTTATGAAACATTTTAGCCAGCCTGATATAGATTTATTTGCTTCACGGGATAACGCCAAATGCTCGTGATTTATTTCCTGGAAACAGCATCCAGACGCTGAGTCAGCAGATGCTTTTACTATCAGCTGGGCGTCAGATTTTTTCTACGCCTTCCCGCCCTTTTCAGTCATATTAAAATGCCTCAGAAAAATAATATATGAGAGAGCAAACGGTATACTAGTTTACCCCCACTGGCCATCACAGCCTTGGTTCCCATTATTACAATTGTATCAGATGTACTTTACTTAAGTCCAAATAAATATCTTTTGCAATCTCGTATCAGGGACCATCATCCCTTACACAAGAACCTTACTCTGGGTGTCGCGAGGCTCTGCGGCAATCCTTCATACGACGCGGCGATGACACAGAATCAGCGACATTGATGTTGGCCTCGTTCTCCGATAGTACAGTCAAACAATATAATACTGCGTTAAAACTATGGTGGGACTTCTGTGCTGTCAACAAGGTACATATATTTGAACCTCATAAGAAACATATTCTTCATTTTTTATGTACCCAGTTCAAAAAAGGTTGTGCTTACGGCAGTCTCATCGCTCTGCTTTATCAGCGTTTTTAGGAAATAAAGTTGGCTCAGATGATTGTGTTAAGCGTCTCATTAAGGGCGCATACAAACTTAAACCTCCCAGAAACTAAATTCGTAAATATATGGAATCCTCAACGGCTCCTTAACCATATCTCGACATGGTATCCTAATAAGGATTTATCCTTAGATAAAATCACAAAGACAGTTTGCATTCTACTTGCCTTTTGCACCGCACATATCATCATCATCATCATCATCATTTCAGCCAATGGACGTCCACTGCTGGACATAGGCCTCCCCAATGTTCTCCACACAGATCGGTCCTGTGCCTCCCGCATCCAATGGATTCCCGCGATCTTCACCAGATCGTCGGTCCATCTTGTAGGAGGCCTGCCACGGCTGCGAGTTCCTGTACGTGGCCTCCACTCGAGGACCTTTCCGCCCCAAACGGCCGTCTGTTCTCCTCGCTATGTTGCCCTGCCCATTGCCACTTAAGGCATGCAATCCTTTGGGCTACGTCTGTGACCTTAGTTCTCCTGCGGATCCTCATCATTTCTGATACGATCACGCAGGGAGACCCCGAGCATAGCCTCTCCATTGCTCTCTGGGTGACTTTGAGCCTCCTTAATCGGCACATTGTAAGCGGCAACGTTTTCGGTTCCGTATGTCATCACTGGCAACCACACACGCATTAAAGACTTTCGTCTTGAGACACTGCGGTAGATCTGCCGAAAATATGCTGCGTAGCTTCCCGAACGCTGCCCAGCCGAGTTGGATTCGTCGATCGACCTCTTTCTGGAAGATTGGCCCTTACCAAGCTGGACTTTTTTGTCCGAGGTAGAGTACTCATCTACAACTTCCAGTGTAGAGCTTCCAACCTCTACTAGAGTGGGTACGACCATGGGAGGTTCGACATAATTTTTCGTCCTTGTCCATGTTCATTTTCAGACCCCACTTGTTGGGAGACCTCTATTGAGGTCGTCGAGCATTTGCCTAAGTCTTCCAAGTTTCACCCATGACTACGATATCATCAGCGAAATCGAAGGTGCGTCATGTACCTCGATTTATTTGATGCCAAGTCCATCCCAGTCCAGAAGTTTAAACACGTCCTCCAAACAGAGTGGTGAAACAGTTTCGGCGATATAAACGTCGCCTGTCGCACACCTCGCGAGAGGTTGGGTTTTGATTCCTGAGTCTGAAGACGGACTGACATAGGCGTTTTAGTAAATGACTGCAACACTGGTATGGATAGGTAGTCTATTCGGCCACCTTTGGAGAGGACTG